>LBNU01016972.1:11066-89732 GCA_014162995.1 Artemisia annua | reverse complement strand
AAAAAAAAAAAAAAAAAAATCGTCGAAAAAAAAATTCGTCGAAAGTATATAACAATGCATATCTATAGAAAGATCATTTAATTCTCGTCGCGATGGTATTTTTTTTTTTTTGTAGCTTGAAGATTTACCGTTTGCAAGATATGTTGTTTTGAAAAAAAAGATGGAAAATATAAATGGGTGGCTATGATAGGTTCTATGGCATGTATGGGTTCTTCATGGATCTCAACTCTACTTAGGTTTAGGCATAATGTGTGGGACCAATATATATTCTTTGGGGTAACGTGTAGTTTCACTTGTTAGTGTGTGATCAAATTAGCACATTAGTTGGTTTCACGCCCAACATAGACAAACAACATAGTAACACATTTAAATAAGGGACAATTTCATATCTCAACTCCTTTTAATTGAAAATTTCATATATACCCAAACATGCATTAAAAGCATTGTAAATTATGCATTCGATACTTGCATTTTGAATATATATGAAATTAATCATGAAAATAAGGTGATATATGAAATTAATCATCGGTCAGGCCTCTTATCTGTATCTGTTATCTAAATGTGTACGTTTTTGCCAATCGCTTATTCAACTCCATAGTTTTAATTACTGTTATTAATCAACTCAATCGTGCAAGTCTCTCAGGCTGAAAACCCCCTTGCGTTAGATTAGGTTCTTAGAACTAACTTAGGAATTAAAATACTGATAGACATTTAAGGTGTTAACGTTTCACTCTTAGTGTTCGACACTCTACTTACCAACTAGCTACATTGATCGGGTACACTGCTCGTTAGTATGTGTTATAGGTTAAGTCAGCTAAAATATAAATTTAAAACTTGATAATCATAATATATACCAACAACGATAAACGCACCCATCACTTGTATATCGTTTCCCAAGCAAAACGTGTGCGAGGGATTGAGATACGATGTATGCATCTTTATTTCGTTTTTAATTTTTAATATTATTATTATTATTTTTATTTTTCTTTTATTATTAATTAGACGTGAAGGGTAACAAAAAAGTTTTGTTAATAAATGTTGTTTTGTTTATAAAGAGGGTGTCGTGTGTACCCCGTGTCCCGTTGAGCTTCGATGTAAATGTGGTACTCCAGTTTGGCGCGAATGCGAAAGTTATATTTTTTGAGAACGTAATATAAAAACACATTTATCGACTCTGGATATCAATTATTGGATTTTCCGTTATTAAAGTAGTGTCGGTACGCGTGTCGTGTCGTAACCGAGATATTTCTCGGTTTAATATACAATAATCAGTAACAGCCAGGAAATGATATATTCACACTTTCTGGCAAACGTAAACGTTGTAGTGAGTTACTGTAAGCTATAGTGTGCGGGTTTGCTTCCTGAAATAATTGTGTAAGCTCGTATATGCTTAATTAAATAGTTAGGTAATAATAAATTTACATTTATTATTAAAATACTAATTGAAAAATTACCGTGTTTCACAATTAGGGACTACTTTATGCCATGAATAGCCCATGTTTGTACGATTTGTACCTATCCCTGAAGACGTATCTTTTTTCCCACTCTATCTCTCCCTTCAGATACCCCTGAATCCCCTCGTATTCATCCATGCATGTTGCTGCAGAGATCAGCCTTTGATTACTTCCAAATGTTACCACTTCGATGGCCAATGAGAATCTAATTGGCACTGATGCTCTCTCCATCGATGTGACCTTTGATGATGAAGGCGATTACACAGGACTTCATAGTCCATTCAAACCTACTTCAGATCAAAGGTATTTGATATTCTTGACATATAACGTCTAGCGTTAAATGATTACATTTACATAAACATTAACAAATTCCTTTCAACAATCAACAAAGATCTCCTCCGGCAGCCTTAGTTATAGTTGTTGTATATTTGACAATTTGCACAAACATTATGCAATGAACACTTAGATACAAACTTTGTGCGTGACACGAGTTCTCAATGCCTCGTAAGAAGAAAAAAATTAATTCAACACATTAGAATTTATAAAGTAATAGATAAGTTCCAATATATTAATTAAAATCAGAATAACTATCCTTATATGATAATAACAATCTTAATATCAGAGTAAGTATCACATTAACGTTATTAATATCATAATAACTATCTAAAATGCAGAATAAGATTTTTTTTTCTTTTTTTTCTAAACTTAACACTTCATAATATTAAAGCAATAGTTAAGTTCCAATATATTATTTAAAATAAGAATAAGTATCTTTATATGATAATAACAATCTTAATATCAGAATAACTATCTTAAATGTAAATATCAGAATAAGTATATTAAAATCGATGTTAAGAAAAAACTTAACTTTAAACTTAAGAAATTAAACAAATGAAAAAAATATGATTAATAACTTCGAATAAATTTGATAACAAATAAAAAACGAATAAATAATAAATAAAGTGAAAGGAATTACCTTCATTTATTTATGTAAATCTTAACCTCGATGAAATCATTATTTTTGAATATTTTTTTGAGTTTATGTTTCTTTTACATAATCTGTTAATTGTAGTGTAGATCTATACCGATATTATAAAATTAGAATAGAAGTACAAACCAATTATAAAATTGCCACCGGTTTTTTTTTTTTTTTTTTTTTTTTTACTTAGATTGTTTTTCGTTCGGCCTTCATTCATTCATAACAAAAATGCTAATAATAATAAAATTATAATTTGTAATTATAATTATTACATTTATTTAATGTTTAAAAAAATATTAGAGCAAATGAGAAACAAGTGATAATTATTAAAGAGTTTAAGAAGATTAGGCGTGAAATTTTATAAAGCATTATACAGTTATAAACTTTTTGAGATGATGAATCTATTTCCCTATGCTATAAATATTTTAAAGCTTTATACTTGTTTCACATAACACATACATTAAATGTTATAAGAGGTAAAAGGTTTAGGATGTAAATTTTGAAATGACTTTTTTAAGGGTCCGTTTGGTTTATAAGTGGGGTTGGATTAGGATTTGGATTTGGTATAGAATTTGAATTTGAGGTAGGTTTAGGAGAGATAAATTATATTTTTTTAAATATATTTTATAATAATTTTTAAATAAAATATATTATTTTGGATGATAAAATAGTAAAAAGAAAATGTGAAAAATATAGTGGGGTCCACATCTATAGAGAGAAAAAAAAATTAAGATGACCCACAAAAGTACATATACCTACTTGAAACCCACCTACATAGCAAACTATCACTTTTTATTCCAAACTCTATTCCTCAATTCAAAAGAACTAACCAAACAAATAAGAAATGTCTTGTCAATTCAAAACCCATTTCATACCCCCAAACCAAACGGGCCCTAAGTTTTATAAACCAATTCATAAACCTCATTAGAAGATAAAGTTTGAGGTTATGAAACAAAATATGGAAGGAGCACCAACCCAACCCAAATTCCTAAACCGGCCCCTTATAAAATACCGTNTTTTTTTTTTTACCTTAGATCGTTGATCGTGCGGCCTACATTCATCCATAACAAAAATGCTAATAATAATAAAATTATAATTTGTAATTATAATTATTACATTTATTTAATGTTTAAAAAAATATTAGAGCAAATGAGAAACAAGTGATAATTATTAAAGAGTTTAAGAAGATTAGGCGTGAAATTTTATAAAGCATTATACAGTTATAAACTTTTTGAGATGATGAATCTATTTCCCTATGCTATAAATATTTTAAAGCTTTATACTTGTTTCACATAACACATACATTAAATGTTATAAGAGGTAAAAGGTTTAGGATGTAAATTTTGAAATGACTTTTTTAAGGGTCCGTTTGGTTTATAAGTGGGGTTGGATTAGGATTTGGATTTGGTATAGAATTTGAATTTGAGGTAGGTTTAGGAGAGATAAATTATATTTTTTTAAATATATTTTATAATAATTTTTAAATAAAATATATTATTTTGGATGATAAAATAGTAAAAAGAAAATGTGAAAAATATAGTGGGGTCCACATCTATAGAGAGAAAAAAAAATTAAGATGACCCACAAAAGTACATATACCTACTTGAAACCCACCTACATAGCAAACTATCACTTTTTATTCCAAACTCTATTCCTCAATTCAAAAGAACTAACCAAACAAATAAGAAATGTCTTGTCAATTCAAAACCCATTTCATACCCCCAAACCAAACGGGCCCTAAGTTTTATAAACCAATTCATAAACCTCATTAGAAGATAAAGTTTGAGGTTATGAAACAAAATATGGAAGGAGCACCAACCCAACCCAAATTCCTAAACCGGCCCCTTATAAAATACCGTCAAAGGGTTTTATTTATCTCAATCTCTCATTCGTAAACCGGTATCCCCAAACACACCCCTTAGTTTCTTACGTAGGGTTTTCGGTTGTAATTAATTAATAGACGAGATGGTTTGGATGGAAATAATATGTTCAAACGGGCTCATTATGCCGGTTACTTTGCATACTGCCAATTCAAAGGTTGGTGAATATAAGGATTTATTGGCTAAACTCTTTTTTATTCCTGCTAATAAACAGAAGTTGAGTTATAAAGGAGTCATTTTGGAGGATGATCAAACCCTGGAGAGCTATGGTATATACTTTAATTATTTTTTATTTTATATATGATGACTATTTGCTATAATTATGGTGCTTGTTCTAGCTTCGTCTTAGTATATTTATTTGGTAGATTAATGTTTATGTTATGTGCATTCACTAGCAGTTATCCCTAATATTGATTGATATGGTAGATACCAATGTTGCAAAAATTAATCGTTAATCGGCCGTATACCTTGTAGAATTTTGAAAATCTGTCAAAAAATCGGTCTAGGGGCCACTAATCAGTCAAAAATTAATAATAATAATAATTTAGGCATTTTACTTAATTTGGGCACCGCACAATGGGCCTCATAATCAGAATTGGAGCATTTTATTGAGGTTTGGGAACATAGTAGGCTTGGAATCAATTAACATCTTTAGTTGGTCTCCAGAAATACCCAAAACATGCAAAAAAAATGCCAATCCGATTCACGATTTTTGCAACATTGGTAGATACCTTCCCAATTCAGTCCCATATTTAGATTTATGCAATTCTTCTTTTCATTTGCTTAGTATATTTCTTTGATGTCATGTAGGCTTCCAGGATGATCACACAATTTACATGGACAAAGTCGAGGACCCCCTGTTTGCTGAGACCGAACCAGCTCCACCTTCTGACACTACTGCAGGTAAACCAAACACGCTGACACATTCCAATTTCTTAAAACATTCAGCTCTCCATTTTATTACTTGTTTATTCTGATAATTATGGGCTAAATCAATGTTGAATATTATTATTACTGCAGGGATGCCAGACGTGAGTCAGCTAATTCCAGCTACGTCTATGATTATGCAAAGCTTGCTTTCCAATCCCCAATATATGAAGCAGGTATACCTAACTAATAATCTTACTTATATATTTATTATAATCGCCAGTTTCAATCGTTCTTTAATGCTTTCAAGTAATATGAAATTGCAGATTATTGACCAAGACCCACAACTACAAAGTATGTTTGATTCTAACCCTCAGTTCAGAGAGGTGGTGCAAAATCCTGAAGTAGTTCGTCGGCTAACTTCACCTCAGATGATGCAGGTATACACAACTTGTGGACTGCTCTATACGTTTTTTCCCCGATATTTCAATCACAAAAATTCAAGTTTTCTTGTAAAATTAATAGCTTTTGGCATAAGTGTATATATTTGTGTGGTACGGATGGTTGATTAAAACTAAACTAAATAGATATGATGTGGTCGATATTGTATGACTTTAAAATTTTAAAGGTCATCACTATTATAGGCAGATCTACTAATTAAGAAAAGAGGAAAAAATAAGACAAACTTAAAAAACTGACACATTTTTTCATTACATTTTTGTAAAATAAGAAAGAAAGGAAAATTCTATGTGTATATGTAATTAAGCAAAAGGAAAAAATATATATATAAATATTATTAATGATAAAACCAACTTAAAAGACAAAACAAGGCTGTTTTTTTTTTTTTTTTTTTTTTTTTTTTTTTTTTTTTTTTTTTTTTTTTTGGTCCGTACAAAGTTTCCTTCTGGATATAATATGGTTGTGCAGAACAAGTGTTATAAGTAAAAATGTTGTTTCTTTTTCTCTAATTGATGACAATTTTACCCATTTGCCTAAAACTAATGTTCAATTAAAAGGTAACAATTAGATAAGTTCTTAACCCCAAATCTACCGTAGCTGATCAACATTGGTAACTTACAGCACAACATAATAATAATAGATTTTATAAACTTTTTATTATTTTTTGGATATGATGATACTAAAACATTTTTGTTAAAATTGTTATAGGGTACACAAATGGTGCAAGTTCTGGCTATTACTGATAATGTTGTGTTACGCGCGAACGAGTTTTCGACTGCTGTGAGATTATTGGTTAAGGAGGCGGTGAATATTGATTCTTTGATGGTCACGCAAGCTTCATCACTAAGTACCGCTCCGTTTCTTAATAATTTTATATGTGTTCTTTATATTACAATACTTGTTTTGCTTGATGATATGATCATAGTGTGTCTGTTTGTAACTTGGAAGAGATTGGTAATACGAGCTTCTGAGTTTATGTAAGGAGCTTACTTAATGTCGGATTATGTCTCTTAACCCTATTATTTGAAACTTATGATTTATAATGTCATAATTATTAGCTTATATAAGGGTATTAGGGTATGTTTGGCACACAAGATTGTTGAAAGATTATGCTTATTCAAAAAAAAAAAAAAACAAGCTACTTAAAATATAATCTTTGTTTGGTAGACATAACTTATAAGAGATTATAAAAAAAATAATCTTTAATAGTCTTTGAGAATCGAATGCTACTACTTCATGTAGCTTATAAAAATAATCTCTTTTTATAATCTAGAGCACCATCTCCAGCTATTTTTGCCAAACATATAAGCCGGAAAAAGCTGGCTTATGAAACTTAAGCCTATAAGCCCAATAACAAGCTTAAACAAACACCCCCTAATTACAATTTCAGATGCTAAAAGGTAAAACTGTATAAGCTAGTAATTTAAAAGTTATTGGTGCTAGTACAGCCATAGACCAGTAATGTGTTCTGTTGTATGCTTTTAAGAGTGACTATAGTGCAGTATGTCCTTGATGGTGTGGTATAAGAATACTATGAATGTTGGTATATATGCCTTATTGCATTTCGTGTTTGCATTTGGTGCTATGTGGTCCTATTGTGTTCTTGGTAACGTAAATATGATTTCTTACTTTCTTAGCATTAAACTTTTTCTAAATGATGTTGCTACTATTGTAAATGCTAGATGCTAAAACTGTAAAAGGGAGGTAATTTGATTTTTTTTTTTTTGATTTTTTTTATTTTTATGATTTTTTATTTTTTTTTTTGCTAATATAGTTAGAACAGTAATGTATGATGCATCGTTGTATCGTATGCTTGTAAGAGCAATTGCAATGAAATATTGAGCAACATGTCCCTGATGCCAGAGACGGGGCCAGAAGTTATAATTAGAGGGGTCACTATAACTAGCGAAATAAAAGGCTTGATTCTCCCTGGGCAGGGCCCATCTCCGTTTACCTGTTTTACTACATAATTGTCCTTGATGAGGCTTCATAATGACCCCTTTAACTTAACAATGGCTCCGTCTTTGCTTGATGGTGTGGTTTATGAGTACTCGGGATGAAAGGTCATGCCTACTTCATATAGTCTTAACACTATATCTATGCTGGTGGTTTGATTCAGTAAACGACATTAAGAAGTCTTTACCCTTTTTAGGATTATGTATTCTATGTGTATTAGTTGGATATCTTTGCGTGTCATAAACCTTTCCAACTTGTCTCATGATTCACCTTGACGCGTGGCAGGTTCCTTGCCAGTGGATGCATCATCCACTGATTTTGTTGTATCCATTAGCAAATCATCAGATTTTCCTAGTGACAAGTTTTTAGAGGAATTCTCACGATTGTTGAAGCCTGGTGGAGAGATATTTATTCAGCAAACTTCTGCTGATGCCAAGGAGAGGGTAAAACATCTTATATCTCATTATCTTGAAGTACGATCATATGGAATTGGGTTTACTGATATTGTTTGACCAATTTGCAGACAAAATCTTCTCTTGAGCAGAAACTGCTGGTTGCAGGGTTTTCAGATATACAGGTGGTTCCGATGGCAGAACTTCAGTCTTTTGGGGTAAGTTAATACCCTCTGCATGTTTTTATTTATTTATTTGGAGGGCCTATTGTCGTTTGGACCTGGTAATAGCAGTTACCATCACAATAAATAATGTTCATCTGCATCTCCTGCTATATCTAATATTCGGTTTTGATGTATTATTGTCAACAGATTAAGGCTAAGATACCTGGAAGTATTATGGTCAACTGATTAAGGACTTGAAGGAACCCCAACTCCCACCTGGTAAATGCCAAAAAGTTAGATTTACATTTTGAGGATATTGCTGTAAACTATTGAATTGGGTGTTATGTAGTTGTACTATCTAAAACATGACCCGTTACATTACCCGAAACCCCCAAAATGACTAGTCATTATCCCACACCAACGGGCCTCACTCACTGGGCTTAACCCTTTACCCAAACAAACAAATAAACCGTTCAATCATCACCATCATCCCCTCCCCCCCAACACACTCTTCTCAACACAAAACCCTTTTTTATTTTGAGGTATAAACCACCTTTTTTACCGTCTAATTCCGTTAGATCTGTACTGTTTCCTGTTTATTATACTCCGATCTGTGTTTAATTTCGTTATTCTTTTACCGATTTCTTTTTTTAGGGTTTCTAGGGTTTCGTTTTTTTTGTGTGTACTTTGTATGCATGTTTATTATTGTTATGATTTTTACTTGGTTTGTTTATAGTCAACTGTTGGGTACTTATATAAAATTTTATATTATTTAGGTTTGTTTAAGCTTATTTAGGGTTTTGGGTACTATTCATGTAATGCATGTTTATTATTTAGGGTTTTGGGTACAATTGCCATGTAGCCCACCTGGTAATAGGTAAAAAACAAAGTAAAATTCCATGATTAAATATATAAAAAAAACCTTAATTGATAGAGAAAAATGATAAATGATAATGCATCCTTGTTATTTTTCTGTTCTATCTTGAAACAAGAGTTCCCTATCATTTCTGAATTCTGCCTAGTCAAGCATACAAGTAGTTCGCTAAAGGTAATAAAATTCCACTGTATTTGAGTGTAAAATTTATTGCCTATAAAGGAGTTAGAAGTAAAAAGCACAACACTATGCGCGATCTCAATCATGACCACGAGAATAAAAGCAGCTTACTGCCCTGTAGCCAGTTGCTACTCATTAATACTTCATCAAGCCAAATAATCAATGACCATTTTATGCTATCTATCCCTCTTTGTGACAAGCAAGTAGATATAATCTCGTCTACGAGAGATGAAAATATAACCTACAGATTCATCAGTCATCACAGAACATTAATATGAGCACATTACTAATCGGTGCACAAGTACTATTGTTGCATACCCTTTGATATTACTATTACTATTATCTTATAAGCTAATAGCTCAAAACTTACTGACCAAGCTGGTGAAAAGGACCAAATATTTGGACAGTGTGGATGATTCACTCCTATGCTTCTTTTTCACAATTTCTAAACGTTTCACTACTCATCTTGTTACCAGGGCCGTCTTTAGGGGAGTGAAGGTGGTGCCATCGCACAGGACCACCGATAACGATGGCCACAAAATTTCTTATGCTTCTATTATACACATATAATATGAGGCATAACTGCATGAAAATAATTTCATTTTAATATCGTTGTTTGATGTTTTGGGTACTTGTAACAAATTTTGTATTATAAATGACTATGTTTACATGTATATAATTTTCCTTTTGTGTTTATTGGGCCTCTTTTTGGTTATGACATAGGGCCACCGCAATCAACGAGACGGCCCTGCTTGTTACACCCTTGACTCATACAGTAGTACACAGCTATATGTAGCGGTAAACACTAAAGATTTGGTTAAACTTTAACCCCCTATAATATCATAACTGGGAAGATAGTTTTCCATCATCCCTAGTAGCACAACCATATTTAGCATCAAACACCAATGTTACTAATATCTTTCCTTCAAATATTCAATCGACCGTCCAAAAATTATACCAACATAACTGCTTGCAAATTCACCAAACTTGATGCTAAACCACAATCTTAGGGCGTGTTTGGCAAAACTATCAATAGCGTACCACTTCTTTGAGTAGCATTTGTATAACTACGTCTAAACAAAATCCAAAACACTAGACGCCGCTTGCCAAACAAGCTTTATATTCCCATTTCCAAATGCTAAACCTTAGAACTAAAATTTAACTAAAACTAATAAGACGCGGCAAAATGAATCCAAAACCTCAAAAATCGCTGCACAGTTCAATTAAACACCGAAACTCAACGACGCAACAACTACATTACTATAATTAAAACCAAAACAACAAAATTAATTAAATCAGATCATAATAAGATCTATAAATAATAAATAACACAAGTACCTGAATAACAGCAGTGAATACAGCAAACGCAACATACAGATCTATAATCTATAATTAATTCAATCAGATCACATCATTAGGACACAAAACAATTTATATAAACTCAATTAAATATAAAAAAGAGATCTAAAACCTTGAGATTAGTAGGTGTAGCTGAATAAGCAGATCGTAGTGACTTAAACAGAGCCTGCGCGTCATCTTTAGCGACGAAGCAGATCGTAGTGACTTAAAAAGAGCCTGCGCGTCATCTTTAGTCGTCGCTGCTGTTGGTTTCACCATTTTCTCTGTCTTTGTTTCTTCAGTGTGTGTATGTGTTCAGGGGGTGTTTGGCTAAGCTCGTACTATTATATAAATGACTTATGGCATAAGCTAGTGTTTGGTTTAGCTTATGTTTAGTAAGCCGATAAACTGGGGTGTTTGTTTAAGCTAGTATACGGCTTATTAGCTTATATGTACCGTTAGCCAGTAATGTTGGTTGGCTTGGATTACTTAGTGTTGCGCGGGTTTATTAGCTTATATGTGTTCGGCTTATATAGCATAAGCCACAATTTTGTGGCTTATTTTGACACTTATGTGCTTATATAACATTGTCCATGTTATATAAGCCCATAGGTATCAAAACAAAATTGTGGCTTATGTTATATAAACCGAACACATATAAGCTAATAACCCGTATATAAGCTTAAACAAACACCCCCTAATAGGTTTTAGGTTTTTAAATGACTAAAATGAACATGAGTTGAAAAATATAAATGGTAAATTAGATACAATTGGGGTAAAATTGTAGTTTATTATAAAACATGTTAGATAAGTCCAACTTTTTAAAAAAGCCACAAATTTGTGGCAAAACCCTCTTATATAACCTTATAACCCCCCTTATATAAATAGGCTTATTTGACACATATAAGCTAATAAGCTCGTAAGCTCATTTATAAGCTTGGACTCAAACACCAATGTTACTAATATCCTTCCTTCAAATATTCAATCGACCGTCCAAAAATTATACCAACATAACTGCTTGCAAATTCACCAAACTTGATGCTAAACCACAGTCTTAGGGCGTGTTTGGCAAAACTATCAATAGCGTACCACTTCTTTGAGTAGCATTTGTATAACTACGTCTAAACAAAATCCAAAACACTAGACGCCGCTTGCCAAACAAGCTTTATATTCCAATTTCCAAATGCTAAACCTTAGAACTAAAATTTAACTAAAACTAATAAGATGCGGCAAAATGAATCCAAAACAACAAAATTAAAATTAATTAAAACCAAAACAACAAAATTACTATAATTAAAACCAAAACAACAAAATTAATTAAATCAGATCATAATAAGATCTATAAATAATAAATAACACAAGTACCTGAATAACAGCAGTGAATACAGCAAACGCAACATACAGATCTATAATCTGTAATTAATTCAATCAGATCACATCATTAGGACACAAAAAAATTTATATAAACTCAATTAAATATAAAAAAGAGATCTAAAACCTTGAGATTAGTAGGTGTAGCTGAATAAGCAGATCGTAGTGACTTAAACAGAGCCTGCGCGTCATCTTTAGCGACGAAGCAGATCGTAGTGACTTAAAAAGAGCCTGCGCGTTATCTTTAGTCGTCGCTGCTGTTGGTTTCACCATTTTCTCTATCTTTGTTTCTTCAGTGTGTGTATGTGTTCAGGGGGTGTTTGGCTAAGCTCGTACTATTATATAAATGACTTATGGCATAAGCTAGTGTTTGGTTTAGCTTATGTTTAGCAAGCCGATAAACTGGGGTGTTTGTTTAAGCTGGTATACGGCTTATTAGCTTATATGTACCGTTAGCCAGTAATGTTGGTTGGCTTGGATTACTTAGTGTTGCGCGGGTTTATTAGCTTATATGTGTTCGGCTTATATAGCATAAGCCACATTTTTGTGGCTTATTTTGACACTTATGTGCTTATATAACATTGTCAATGTTATATAAGCCCATAGGTGTCAAAACAAAATTGTGGCTTATGTTATATAAGCCGAACACATATAAGCTAATAACCCATATATAAGCTTAAACAAACACCCCCTAATAGGTTTTAGGTTTTTAAATGACTAAAACGAATATGAGTTGAAAAATAGAAATGGTAAATTAGATACAATTGGGGTAAAATTGTAGTTTATTATAAAACATGTTAGATAAGTCCAACTTTTTAAAAAAGCCATAAATTTCTGGCAAAACCCTCTTATATAAGCTTATAAGCCCACTTATATAAATAGGCTTATTTGACACATATAAGCTAATAAGCTCGTAAGCTCATTTATAAGCTTGATCAAACGCTTGAGTGTTCTCAACGAACAAATTCTATACCTCACTAATGCTGTAAGGGATGGTGTATTTATATTGGAACTGATGGAATGGATCAACAAAAGGCCTATTAGCTCAGCTGGTTAGAGCGTCGTGCTAATAACGCGAAGGTCGCAAGTTCGAGACCTGCATGGGCCATTTTATTTATTTTTAATTGCTGCTTCCACTATTTTTATTGGCTTTTTTTTTAAAAAAAAAAACAAAAAAAAAAGTTGTTTCTGCTGCCAGGACTCGAACCTGGAACTCTAGGTTGCAAGAGCCGAAACACCTAGATCTGCAGCATCTGCTAGATCCAGCATGTGTAATTATGCTACAGCAGATTTGTTGTAATGTAATTCCTATAATTATATTTAGCTAAAATAATACTGTACTAGTAGAAAAAGGACCCGCTTTGTCTCTTGCATAATATCCCCAAATTTTTTATTTTGTAATCCTCTTTATAAAAATGATACAAACGAGGGGNATATTGCAAGTCTTGAGCTAAAAAATTGTCCCTGGCAATCTAGTAGTCCTTTTGGTCAACATCAATCTATCGTAATATTTTTTATTTTTAATTATCGTTTATCAATACTTTAATGTGCATGTTTTTTGGCCTTGAATTCACGTTCTAAAGAGAAGCAATTATCACACCACATCGTGGGCCAAGCATTCAACAGTCTCGCTATGTATGGACTGAACATAAGGCAAGGCCCAAATTTGTATAAGTTATATGACACCACATCGTGGGCCAAGTATTCAGCAGTCTGACCATGTACGGACTGAAAATAAGCCAAGGCCCAAACGAATAAAAAATAAATAAATCATGCATCAACAGACTTAATAGTATGTAGTAATAAATCTAGTGACAAAAAAATGAAAAGACTTCAACCTCTTGATGTTAGTTTGTTAACTGTGTCGAAACTTTGAATATGAAGTTTTTTGTATATGAGCTTGCACGTAGGGACAATGGAGACCCGATGGATGTTTGTTGCTTAGTGTAAATTTTCATTATAAATTTTGTTTTTTTCGAAATTAACTTGGTCCCGAAATTTTGTGTCCCACAAATACATCTGTTTTATAAGTTAGTTCACTAATATGTCAAAAAAATATGCGTCTTTCTTAATTTGTTTACTTGTTTTATTGAAATAATACATTTTAGTTCATTTATATTTTTTTTTATACATGTAAAAAATAGTTGTGCACCTGTTGACTTTGAGTCTTGGGTCCGCCCTGCTTGCACTTGCTTCTAACATGTGGGTTTCTTAGTTATCTTAACCAACATATACATATACTTTCATCTAAACCACACGTGTTAACCCACTAAGAGAGTTAGGTGCAATGTAAGACAAATAACATTTATCGGTGAATTACCTCAGCGGCACATCATCACCTCTTCATTAACACACCAATAACTAAAACTTCATCGTAACCAAAAAAAAAAAAATCAATAACACTTATTGGTGCGAACACATTTTTTTTATACAAACACATTTTAAACTAAAATTCAAATATGATATATTAAAAAATGATACGAAATGCAAATACATAAAACGAAAAAGTACGATACGAAAAATATAAAAAATACGATACAATACGACAAATATTAAAAACTACGATATGACAAATAATAAAAACTACCATACGACAAATAATAAAAACTACCATATGATATCGGCCGAACGAACGCGTCTTCCGGGTTGAACAGCTTTGGCACCACGCCAATTGTGGTGATCTTTCAAGACCTCGCATACTTCATAATGGACAAACGCAAACCCCAATATTTATCTAAATATTTTATAATAATGAGCTAGCAACGTCTAATCGTTTTCACCACTCATCCGTTCATGTTCGTCGACAATCCGGGGAACTTGTTGCAATCTCATGTTAACGTTGTCCACTTTCCCGTGATCATATCCTTGGTACGTATGTGGGTTGTATTCACTTATAACTTTTGCCCAAAATAATTTTGAATTTCGGTCAATGCTAGTCTTGGGTCCTCGGATATTTGTATGTTGTTTCAGCCAAAAGTTTTTCATCCGCTTGTGTCCAGTGGGTATGTGTTTTTCATACGCTTTGTGTCCAGCGGGTATATACGACGTCGTTTTTCTTTGGTCTTGGCTTTTTTCCTTTTCCTTTTCCGACGGAAGACAACTCGATTTGTGAAGCTTGCGATGGAGGGTATGGTGGCGAGTCGTGTAAAATTTGTGGTGGCATCATTTTGTGTTGGTTGTGAAGAATTTCAAAGATTCATTTAGTTGAAGTATTGTTGTTGTGGAAGTCGTAGTAAAGCCATTTGGTTTTATTGATCTTAATTCATTTGTGGTGCAAAAGAGGGTTATGGAAAATATGGCATCGGGTTTTCGGATATTGTGAAAATGATGGCATCGGTTTTTGCGGGTGTTGGGAAGAAAAAAATGGGCGGATGATTGTGTAGCTAGTGACTGAGAACTAGAATTTGCGGACGAAGAAAACGGGTGAAATATATTGTTAAGTAACCAATTATTGTTATTTTGTTGTGACGTTTTTGTAAGATAAAATGGAAGTGTATGTGAAAGTGTGTAGTTAAATTGTGATTTGTGTTGAATGTATAATAAATGTTTAGTTAAAAGTGAGTATCTAATTATTTATAAGTGAAAAGTGTGGTATTTAGTTGTTTATACGAACAACGGCTTGTTGTTGGGCTGGCTGAGGAACGAACGACGCACGAATGGCGCTACTGCTAGTGCAGAACGGCGGCGCCATTGATGCGTTGTTACCCGACGGCGGACGCACCATGTACTCTAACCCATGCAAATAATACCTTCACTTTCCTCATCTTACCACATCACACTAAACAATAGAGTGTGATCCTAATTTCCGATTTCATGTAAATGTTTTTAGATCTTTTTATTTTTGTTGAATTTCCTTAAAATCTTGCTCACGCAATGTTATCTTCATCTCATAAAACTAGTTATAATACCCGTGTACGCACGGAGTTTTTCCAGAAAAATTTATTATCGTTTAAAAACAGAAAATCTTATGTATATTTTAAAAAGTTAGAGCATCAACATGTGCGAAATTAAGAAAAATAGTTAGCAGAAATTGTAAATATAACTGTGACATCGACCTTTTATTGGATTCGTGAGGGTGTCTCCTTATAATGTTATTGGGTCAAAGATTCTTTGATCACATGGTTTTACACATAAATCAAATTTATTTTAAAATTTTTGCTTACTATATGGACAAATAAGAATTTAACTGTGAAAATTGTGATATAAGTACAACTAATAAGTATGCATGAGTTTTTCATTATGTATTAATATCAATTAATATTTTGTAAAGATTTTATTGGATGAAAGATTTAACTTTGTTTAACTGACATAGATGTTAATGTTGAGGTTGATGTTGTTGTTTAACTTTAACTATTGATATCATATTGTACAAAATGTGCTTGTTTAGTAGCACATAATGAGCATTGATGAAGTTAAAATATACTTCGTAAAGTTTTTTAAAAAGTTTTTCCGGATATCCGTATATAAACTTTAAATAATAATTACATGAGTCGTTATAAGTACAATCGCGTATATTTATTTTCATATCACAGTAACTCGTACTTACCATTTGATATTTTTATTACCATTAATAATAATTTAACTGTATTTAATATTCAAACCCGTGTACGTATAGATTAAACTTTTAAATAGGATAACATAAGTTCTTATTTATATTTAACGTACATAGTAAAAAGATATTTTAATAGATGAAAGTTTAAAACTAATATTTATTTTAAAAGTATTTAACGTTTGTTAAAATCAATTCGTACATTTATAAAATTTTGTAAGTTTAATAGATGAGAGTCTCAAACCGATACTAATACTCATGTAATTGTAAACAAAGTTCATATTATAAAGTGTACGGGGTATAAAGTGTAAGGGTTTATTTGTTTATTATCTGAAGTTATAAAAAAAATGGAGATTTATAATTTTACACTTAACTCCATATAATATATTTAAAATTCAACACTAATGTTTTATTAATTACCTCCTCTATTTTTAAGTTTTTATTTTCATAAATTTGACACCTATATTTTTATGTGTTTTTTTCTTCAATCAAATTCTCCACCAAATTTATTAAAGTTTGACCAAAATCAATTCAATTTTGACTTTTTATTGGCCAATCATATTGCTTGATTTTGGCTATGTGTCAAAATCGAGCTTTCCTATTGGCCCAATTTTTTTTTCACTGAGATTGTGTTGTCAAAAAAACTCCGAAATGATGTAATTCATTTATTATATAAAAGTTGTTTATTTCGTACCTATAAAATATTTTTTTGGTATACGTGTGCTTTCACTTGTTAATGCATGATGTGAGATTTCATAGTTGGTTTCACATCACATAGACAAACACAAAACCAACTCAGATTAACACATTTAAATAAGATACAAGGTGCATAGATTTGTTGTGATAAGGACATGTTAAGGCAACAAGGTATATCGGACGGTAATCAAAATGAATGAACATCTTTTTGGAAATTCATTCTCATTAACCTTGTTACCCACATTTAGAGGTGCAAATTTTCCGGTTAAAACCGGTTTTCAAAAAACCGGTTTTTTCGGTTCGGTTCGGTTTTTCGGAGTCAGTTTTTTTCGGTTACAAATGTCCGGAATCGGTTTTTTACGGTTATAAATTTTCGGAATCGGTTATTTTACTGGTTTTTTATCGGTTCGTTTTTTTCGATTATAAATGTTCGGATTTTCGGATTTTTTTTCGGTTATTTACCGGGTTCGTTTTTTCCGAAATTTAACTAAAAACTTCGAACGTTTTTTCTATTTTTTTATTTTTTATTTATTTATTTTTTCGGTTATAACTTGTTAATTATCAAACATATAATTAAACAATATACTCATAACTTTTATTTAAACAATACAATTATACAATCATAATTTTTATTTAAACAATACAATTATACAACTAAAAAAATACAATCATAACTTTTATTTAAATAATACAATCATAAAAACATATAAATACTAATACATTTTTCGAGCTTCGGCATGGCCATCACCCGAAAACATATTAGTGTAATCAAGTATATCGAGCTTCGGCATTGCCATCACCCGTTATACTCAACTAGTCACTTAAGTCGTCATCAAGATCATTTTCTTCCAAAAAATCTTGTACATCTAAATCTTCAACTTCAAATTCTTCAAACTCACCTTCATCTAATTCGCATTCGGTATTCGAAGGTGATATCCCCGCTTCTTCTTCTTCTTCTCTTATTATACCTTCTTCAACATCTTTATCTAATATTGGACCTTCCAACGCTGATTCATGTTGTATCCTATCTACTCCGTCCAAATAATCTTTCAAACATACACATACTTCCACGGATTCGGGTGTTAGTCTCGTCCTTCTTTCCGATATAATTCGACCACTAACCGAAAAGGCCGATTCCGAAGCTACTGTCGAAGCTTGGACCGCTAATAAGTCACGAGCCATAGCGGATAAAACCGGATATTGGATTTCCCTTTCTTTCCACCAAGCCAAAATGTCAAAGTTTGCAAACTCATCGGGACTTAAAGTTCTTAAAAAGTTTGTAGCCATATATTGTTCCAATTCGCTTGTTGGGGCCGATGATCGTTGACGCTTTGTAGCGTCTTCAAATAAAGAATTATAAAGGTTTATATTAATGTCTCTTGTCATTCGGGACGATCCGGCCCGCATTTGGTCAACAATTGGGTTTTGTTGGTGACCATATTTTGTTGCATAAATGCCAAACAATTTTTGAAAATTATCGTTAAATCTAAAAATTTGAGATTCTATATAGCCCACGTCATCACCGTCTAACCCAAAAGATAAGTCTAAATTTTCCATTATTTTTGTTATTAAAAGTTCTACACCTCCAACATTTAAACATGGATTAAGTGCGGCGGAACAAGTAAAAACCAAAGGTAAACTAGCAAAACATTTTATAAATTTCTTTTTCATAATTTTAACCATTTTTCTAAACATTCGTGAAGGTGAGTTTTTTAATTCATATAATTTTTCCATCATAACATAAATTTGTTTTAAAACTAATGGGCTAGTTGGGTAATAAACACCCGATAATATAGTTGTTGCCTCTTTAAAAACTTGTAAAAACATAGTTTATTTATTTAGTGGATCCCAATCTTGGTCGTTTAGTATTATGTTGGACCTATTTTTATTAATAAGTCTTTGATTAAAAGCTTGTAAAGTCGCACGTTGTCGTAATATATTTTCAAACATCATGCAAGTAGAATTTCACATAGTATTATTATCAAGGCAAGGTCCTAGAGGTTCTTCATTACAAATAACACGAAAACATCTATAGTTTATTTGTCGTTCGTTGCTCGATTTATATACCGTTATTAATAAACTCCTAAATTTCATATATAAACTGTCACATATTTTTAATGCCGCTTGTACGGATAAATTTATAACATGAGCAACACAACGGGAATGAAAAAAAAGCACCATCTAAAATAGGTTTTACACGTAATTTTAACAAGTCCATAGCTCTAGTATTATTTGGCATTATCTAGTGAAATCGTAAAAACTTTATCATCTAAATTATATTCAATTAAAGTGTCATGCAAAATTTTTCTTAAATTACATCCCGTATGAGGATAACCAAATATTTTAAAAGCAATTGTCCGTTTCATTAATAACCAAGATTCGGGATTAAACTAATGAGCCGTAACGGCGAGAAAAGAATTTGCCGTACCATGTGGTGCGGTCCAAGTATCCGTAGTTATAGAAACACCATGTTTATATTCACGAAAACCTTCAATAATATCTTTTTTAGCCGTTTTCCATAATTTAAAAGCATCACTTCTAAGAGTAGTACGACTTACATGTTGATACCGCGGTTGTAGCCTCGTTTTGATGATCTTCGTAAGCTTGACGTTGTCGAAGTGGTTGAATGGAAGCCCTTGTTGAATGACAAACTTCGTAAAATCAAGTCGAAGCGCATCCGCATCATATATAAAAACTTGACCATCCGCACCAATAGTACCTTGCGACATATCATTTCGAACCGCCTTACAACTACCCAAATGATTCCTAAGTGTAGTGTTAGACCCGACGCTATAAAAATTCCTACATTTGTGGCAACGCGCCCTTAAATTACCATCTTTCATAGCACACAAATCGAAATTAGACCACACATCACCTTTTCGGGTAGTTGGTCTAACATGTTCAACATCATCATTTGTGTAATGTTGTTTTCGGACATTGCTAGTAGCAACGGAGGGAGTAGTGGAAGCTTGTTGTGATTGTGAGTTTTCCATTATAGCGAATTAGCGATTTTAGAGCGTTTTTAAGAGATTAGAGAAAGAAATGAGATTGATTTTGATGTGTTTTCAACCCTAACTCATTACATCTATTTATAGTGCCTTAAAACTCCCAAAATCCCTCAAAAAATTCAAAAAAAACGGTCATATGGCTTCTAGCCGTTTGGCCTCGGTAAACATGAAAAAAAACCGGATAAAACCGGGTAAAACCGGGTAATGGCTATTTTTTTTAAACGGCTATAATTTTAAAAAAACCCCGGGTAAAACGGTTAAAACCGGTTAAATTTTAAAACGGTATTTTTTTTTAAACGGGCCACGTGTATATATTTAATAATAATAATAATAATAAATAAATAAAACCGGTTAAAACCGGTTTTTTTTAAAAACCGGGTATATAACCGGTAAAAAACCGGTCGGCCCTAAAAACCCATAACCGGTCTAACCGGTTCGGTTAAAAAAAACCGGACCTGTTTTAATANACATTTGTGGCAACGCGCCCTTAAATTACCATCTTTCATAGCACACAAATCGAAATTAGACCACACATCACCTTTTCGGGTAGTTGGTCTAACATGTTCAACATCATCATTTGTGTAATGTTGTTTTCGGACATTGCTAGTAGCAACGGAGGGAGTAGTGGAAGCTTGTTGTGATTGTGAGTTTTCCATTATAGCGAATTAGCGATTTTAGAGCGTTTTTGAGAGATTAGAGAAAGAAATGAGATTGATTTTGATGTGTTTTCAACCCCAACTCATTACCTCTATTTATAGTGCCTTAAAACTCCCAAAATCCCTCAAAAAATTCAAAAAAAAACGGTCATATGGCTTCTAGCCGTTTGGCCTCGGTAAACATGAAAAAAACCGGATAAAACCGGTTAAAACCCGGTAAAACCGGGTAACGGCTATTTTTTTTTAAACGGCTATAATTTTAAAAAAAACCCGGGTAAAACGGTTAAAACCGGTTAAAATTTAAAACGGTATTTTTTTTTAAACGGGCCACGTGTATATATTTAAAAATAATAATAATAATAATGATAATAATAATAATAATAATAATAATAATAATAATAAATAAATAAATAAATAAATAAATAAATAAATAAAACCGGTTAAAACCGGTTTTTTTTAAAAACCGGGTATATAACCGGTCGGCCCTAAAAACCCATAACCGGTCTAACCGGTTCGGTTAAAAAAAACCGGACCTGTTTTAATAAAACCGGTTTTTGAAAAACCCGGTTTCGGTTAAACCACCGATTAAAAAAAAACCGGTTCCCAACTTGCACCTCTACCCACATCATACCCATAGCAATTATGAACATCTAAACATCACCGTAACCTAAATATAACATATGATAAGATAGTGTGTGAAAATAACAAGTGTGGTGCTATGAATACCTCTGCCCCACTTTATACCTTCTCCGCATTTTTATTTTCACAGTACAATACAGTTTTTATCAGTTTATGTTTTATATGTTCTACCGATTTAAAACTTTTAACTTGCTAAAATTTATATTTTTTGTTCCGTACTTTCTGTTACGTAGTCTTACACCAAAAACATTATTAAAAAAATAAAAATGAATAAACAAATAAATAAGTAAAAGACAAGGAAGATAGGAGTACATATAACTATCCTAAATAACAATCCACAATTTGTAAAGGGGTTATGTTATTAAGACCCCCCTATGATGTGATAATAGGTGGTTTTAGTCAAAATGTACAAACCGTGATGCACACCGTATAAACCCGCAATACACAGGGCCTCACGAAACCCCTCTATGAGAGGGTCTGTATAAACTCTCCCTTTGAAAAGACACAACACAAAATGGTGGTTGAGGATTTCATGAATGATGTAAAGGTGGTTGAGGATATCATGAATGATGCAAAGTATTTTCAATATGACAATAAACAATGACAATACATAGTGACCAAAAGCTAAAATTCAAGTATCTATATTTCTTTTTTCAAGAAAATAATTCACAATTTTTTATTTTATTTTATTATTATTTTTTTACAAGTTTTTTTAAAGGAACAAAGCTTTTATAAGAAACCAAAAACACAATAGGGCTTCCTAGGTGGAAGCAAACTAAACCCGAAAAAAGTGGTTTACAATATTAAAGCACTAAGGCATACCCAACACCAAAACATAAAAGATGTTAACTAAAGACTTTTCTAGGAGCCAAAACCCATCTACCCCAATCTAAATTAAGCTTTTTTACACCTATTCGAAAATCCAAAGAAGAGATAACTGCTGAATTTGCGGGAATATGTCCTCAATCACAATTGCGTCTTTCTCATCGACGGAAGCATGAACCACTTGATTCCTCCTATTCCAAATAGACCACATCAACACATAGAAAACACCTTGCAAAGCTTTACTTACCAATTCGGAATCTGTCATGGCAAGAGATCGAAAAATAGCATCTTTTATAGAGAAGTGGGTAGGAGATGATACCCCACCAACGACATTTTAACCATATCCAGCGAGCAAAGATGTACTTGTATAACACATGACCAATGCTCTTTGTTGCCTCATTACATAATGGACATAACGAAGAAGATGGGGATTATACCTTTCGAATTAAGAGCGGAAATAGTGGGCAACATGTTATTTGCCGCCCTCCAAATGCCTATATTTACTTTTATGGATTCCAATTGTTCGAGTTGTGATTGCAACCAATATAGAATGGAACAAGATTCAAGAATGTTCCAATTAAATAGATAAGCTAGCTTCTGAACTGTGAATTTTTCGTTTGTCGCAAAAGACCATTGTCGTTTATCCCTGTCACAAGAAGTAAGCGAGAGGGAGTTGAGAACTTGTTCTAAATCTGCTAGCTCGTCAATGATCCGACCACGAGGCTCACACCTCCAATTCCAATTTCCTGACCAAACGGTGTTGACTAGTTTCCAATGATATGAAACTAAGCACTCCTTATTTATTTTGAGAGCAAAAAGACCGGGGAAAACATGTTTCAAATGAAGGCCAAGAGGTTCCAAACATCTTCCCAAGAGCAAACTGAATTCCCGTTGCCAACTTTCTGATAAAGGAAGTGGAAAATTGTATACCAACTTTATCAATGGTAATGTTGCCACTTTGAATGTTAGCCCGAACTCCCTTATGCAGACCGGTACCAGTGTTAGGAGAAAAAAAAAACCACCATCCAGGCCATGGAACGCTTTCACCACTTTGCACCACAAGACATTGCTTTCTTGATTGAATCTCCAGCGCTATTTACCAACAAGGCTAAGATTTTTAGCGTTAAGACTTCCAATACCTAAACCACACATATCCTTACTTGCTAAAACACTCTCCCATCTAATCCATGAAATGCCTTTACTTTCTTAAAACCCTCAAAAGAAGCGCATTCGAATTTTTCAAGCAACTGTATAACTTTAGCGGGAGCCCGAAATAGTGATAAAATTTACAAAGGCAAGCTACTAAGCACCGCTTTAATTAGCAAGAGTCTGCCGCCAATTGACATCAGTCTTGATTTCCAATAAGATAACTTATTTAGATTTCTTTCAATTAAATGGTAATTAACGAGATTCTGCCACCAATTTTACAAGTAATGTTACTTTGCTTCTACATTTCTTTTAAATTAAATACTTTGCAATTGGTTCAACAGGCAACATTGATCCAAAGTCCATTACCGGCTTGATGCCACCCTTTTCCAAATACCACATTACATGTAATGTTAAGTTGTTTCATGCGAATTGAGAAAATGAGATCAAACCCCATACTATTTCGCAAGATCCCTTCCTTTCTCAGCCTTACATGGATGCTTGCGTTAGGAGAATAAGAGATTGAAGATTGTAGCAAAGTTCTTGATTGTCAAGCTTGAACCGGGAATTTCTACTGAAAATTCTCAAACTATGCCACTACACTAGACCTTTGAAGTTCTTTTGGTTACATATATAGTTGGACACAAATAATTCGCCAATTATGTATTCTTATTTTGGTGCACATAATATATACCTTAAACTTGTTTTCCTATAGTACACTTTCACACAATGAAAGATTTTGACATCCTAAGATCAATCTGTTTTAATGCTTTACATTTTTTTCACATTACAAAGTTAATAATACACAACTTGTACTTCGTATAAGTATCTTTCTATTAGTTTGTTGATTTACAATACATAATTAATCTGCTTTTATAATCATACATTATATTTTCTAACAAAATATTATTTATGTAAAAAGTATCAGAATTTTGATTAAATTCTATTATACGAAATACTAAACTACAAAATCGTAACTTTAAATATTTGTTGTTATATACCGCTACCACTATGCAAAATGTATAGGTGACCCATTAACACGAAAGATATAGTTTAAGTCTTAAATAAGAACATATGGTTCCCATTAGGTGTATAATAGACGTGTAGTTGTTTGAAAAATTAAGAAAATAAAGTTAGAGTTAGGATCAAATGAGAAAAATAATTAAAATAAAAAGTATAATATAACTCTTTTCTAATTTATAATAAAAAGTATAATATTTAACACATTGCCATGGTTGTCTTCTAGATAATTTACAACTAGTGACGTATCGGGATGTTAATGTCAAAGTCTTATTTCATTAGAATCGTATACAAAAAGTCCTTTTTTTTTTTTTTTCTTCTTTTACCATGGCGTTGATCATAGACACCTATCACTATTTCATTTCCATCAACAATTATCTACTGGCAGTTGTTTTAAGAATAGTTATTATAAGAATTGATATTATTGACTTATGTCACAATTAGCATAAAATGGTATTTAATAAGAAGTATGCTTTTCAAATGCAGTTTTGTTGATACGAGGGTCTTTTTTACTACTACGTATTTCTTTTTTGACTTTCTCGTATCTCGCACATTAGCATAAGTGGTTATCTTTGTTGTGTTGATTAACATTGTCAAATCACCTCTATGTCAAGGAAACAACTAATAATAAAATAACAAAAACTAATAATAATAACAATACTAATAATACTAATGAAAAAAAAAAAAAAAAAAAAAAAAAATTATGTATATTGTTTGACTAGATGCAAAGTGTGTATATCTACCATCATTAGCTAAACTTCACATGGGCATCCACTTCCTTCACAAAAATCAACCATCAGACAGGCGTAATAATAACAACCAAATCAACCACAAAAACATACATCACAATACGTTCACATACACGAAAACAAAGAAAATTGTTTTGGGTAAGTTTGTGACTGTCACTTAAAATAACCGTCGACAATACGTCAAAAAAAGGTGTAGTGGTGCACAACGCATGAGTGGTGGTCTCGCGTGAATGGTTTTCTATTACGAGTTGTCTTATATCTTTTTACACACATTTTAAAAAGTGTTTATAATGATACAGTTGGGCCAAGTAAGTGCCAAATGATCCTTAACTAGTATGTAGTATTTGCATAGAAAATAACATAAAGTGTAAATGAAGTTCTTGAATGATAGAACATTCATGGAGTTATCTTGATAGTTCTTTAGAGACAGAAGAAAGTTTCACCACTTCTTGAGGCGGAACTAAGCAAGTGAAGCCCTTGAACCAATAAAAGATAATGAAGTCAGTGAATGATGACAATAGCTTACTGACTCCCCCCTCCCCCTATCTTGTTAACTACAAAGACTTATGAACTTTGATCCTAAGGAAAAGTGTCTAAGTCTTAAAAAAAAAAATAATAATAATAAAAAAAAAATAAAAAAAAATAAATAAATCGGGAACTTTATTGATTTGATAAATGAAGGCAAATTATTAAAGAAAGTCAATGAAGTACAGGAGTTGGTACAAAAAGGGTAAACCTTTGTCAACACTGTACCCCTAAAGTAAGGTTGGACGTGTCCAAAAAATAGAAGCATTAAATGGAGTAAGCTACCAATGTACCTTCTTAGTTAGGTGCTTGACATGTCACTTTTAACCCACAGGTATCCACATCGAGTTTGCCTATATAAAGAAATGTTGTGAAAGAGTAAGTGCTTACTTTGTATTAATGTGTTAACATTTACGAGAGCATTTACTCCTCATAGAGCTAAGTCCCTAAACATCTTCAGAGGTTAGGATAGTTCTTACTTAAACACATAGCTTTGGTTTATGTTTACGAAAGTGAAGAGATCACTAAACCTTGTCGTTCAACTTTGATGGTTATTCTGCAAACATTCATAGTAAATTAATTGATTCATTCAAACAAGAATTTAAACGTTAAAAAACTTTGATGTGTATTCTGTTTATCTTGTTTACGTATTATTGCTTTAAACATTTAAAGTAAACATCAAATTTACATGTTGTGTGATTTAACTTAGTTATGAAATTATAATCACTCTAACATTTAAAGTAAAATCAAAAAGACATGCTGGAAGGGATCTTTTATATTACGTGGTGGTTTTGTTGAATCATCGGAGTCCCTCTTCGATTCAAAGAGTCCTTCTAAGGCGATTATTTTTGATGTCATAGTTTCACGATTGTTTTATTGGTATAGATATGGATGCAAAGCTAGATTTAGCTGGTTAGAGTGGATGAAAAATCCAAATCTTATTTCTTTGTAACTTTTTCTAGCTTCTTGCTAATTTTAATATCAATCCGTCGCTTAAAAAAAAAAGAAAAATACATGTTGCGAACTCAAATGATGAAAAACGCACCCACTCTCTAACCAAATCACTAATCACAGTTAAAAATATCTATAATCACAAAGTCTAAGGGTGCATTTGGTATGTTGCAATGGGTATGACTTTAGATACAAAGTGGGTCCTTCATGAATGAAAGTTTCATTCCTTACCTCTTTGAGTGTTATGAAATATTTATATATTAACCAAACACTAATCATACTCACTATCATTCCTTCATTTCGATTCACCCATACCAGACGCACCCAAGAAGAAAAATATAAACTTCATCTTCCAGCTTATAATATAAGCCCCATCACCAGCATCAGCTTCAGCCCTAACCCATTCCACCAAACATCTATGATCACAAATTTTAAGAAAGTAAATCATTTTCCATTTTACAAAAACAAAAATCCCAACCAAACAAAAAACAATAAAACGGCGTCGTATTACGAATCTAAAAAAGTAAACGTTACGTAACGGGCCAATTCACACACCAAAACGACACCGTTTCACACCTCCACCACAACTACCCTTAAAATCATCTTATTTTCAACCCAACGCCGTCGTTTCTCTTCTCTCTCATCCGTTCCTTTTCCGTCACGCAAAAACAACGCTTTCACATATATACATATATAAATAATATAATAATAAAACCCTAAAAAAAATACTCCAAACACCTCATCTTATATACCAAACGCCGTCGTTTTATACAAAATTCAACTCTCGTCGTTTCTTATATTCTTTATTATTATATACAGAATCGATTGATCGAATTGAATAAACNCACGATTGTTTTATTGGTATAGATATGGATGCAAAGCTAGATTTAGCTGGTTAGAGTGGATGAAAAATCCAAATCTTATTTCTTTGTAACTTTTTCTAGCTTCTTGCTAATTTTAATATCAATCCGTCGCTTAAAAAAAAAAGAAAAATACATGTTGCGAACTCAAATGATGAAAAACGCACCCACTCTCTAACCAAATCACTAATCACAGTTAAAAATATCTATAATCACAAAGTCTAAGGGTGCATTTGGTATGTTGCAATGGGTATGACTTTAGATAGAAAGTGGGTCCTTCATGAATGAAAGTTTTATTCCTTACTTCTTTGAGTGTTATGAAGTATGGAGAATATATATCTTTCAATTATATATTTGAAATATTTATATATTAACCAAACACTAATCATACTCACTATCATTCCTTCATTTCGATTCACCCATACCAAACGCACCCAAGAAGAAAAATATAAACTCCATCTTCCGGCTTATAATATAAGCCCCATCACCACCAGCATCATCTTCAGCCCCAACCCATTCCACCAAACATACCCCAACTCTCTAATTAAATCACTAGTCACACTTAAAAACATCTATAATCACAAATTTTAAGAAAGTAAATCATTTTTCATTTTACAAAAACAAAAAGGAAAAGGATTAGGAGACCCCTAAAAAAACATTACTAATTTTGTGCCTAATATATGTGTCATTAGCTTAGTGGGTTGTGAAAAAGTGGACCCGGTTGCTACAACCAATAAATGATTGCCATATAGATTTAGGCATAAAATTAGGCATAAGTTTTAGGTCTCCTAATCACTTTTCAAACAAAAATCCCAACCAAATCACTAAAATATCAAAAAAAAAAAAAAAAAAAAAAAAAAAANTAAAACGCCGTCGTATTACCAATCTAAAAAAGTAAACGTTACGTAACGGCCCAATTCACACACCCCAAAACGACACCGTTTCACACCTCCACCCCAACTACCCTTTTATTTTCAACCCAACCCAACGCCGTCGTTTCTCTTCTCTCTCATCCGTTCCTTTTCCGTCACGCAAAAACAACGCTTTCACATATATATATATAAATAAATAATATAATAAAACCCTAAAAAAAAATATTCCAAACACCTCATCTTATATACCAAACGCCGTCGTTTTACACAAAATTCAACTCTCGTCGTTTCTTATTCTTTATTATATACAGAAATCGATTGATCGAATTGAATAAACGTATCTGGTTTTGGTGATTGTATAGTTTTTTTTTCCCCTTTTGGTGAGTTTTTAAATTGGATCTGTAACAGATCGGTGCTGAATTGTGTTTTTTGTTTGGTATATTGATTGATCTGTTATGATTACTGTTTGATTAGATTGATTTCGTATATTTTTTTATTTTTTATTATTTTTTTTAATTAAATTAGTGTTTGAAACCCTAGGTTTGTTGTTGTGTATATGTATGTGATTGAATTTGTGAATTTGATGCATTTTTTTTAGGTATAAGTTTTTGTTAATTTTATTTGTGAATTATTTGGGATAAATAACTTATTTGTGGCACTAAGAATTTACTCCCTTCGTCCCAAAAAATTGTCCACGAGGTTACTGTTTTCTCTCTCTTACTTTTTACTGAATGACAATTTTATGTATAATCGTTACTGTTTTCTCTCTCTTACTTTTTACTGAACGACAATTTTATGTATAATCGTTACTGTTTTCTCTCTCTTACTTTTTACTGAATGACAATTTTCGTTACTGTTTTCTCTCTTACTTTTTACTGAATGACAATTTTATGTATAATCGTTACTGTTTTCTCTCTTACTTTTTACTGAACGACAATTTTATGTTTAACTAATTAATTACTGAGGTAATTCCCCAAATGCCCCAAAGGTGCCCCAGGGCGAAAGTCGGCCCGGGTAGGTGGGGGAAACTCTTATAAAATTGTGACACGTGTCAAAAACAAGTACATAAGTGGGACACATGCCACAATTTTGTAGGAGTCGCCCCTCACCTACCCGGGGCGACTTTCGCCCTGGGCATTTTGAGAAAGAGAATTTTGGGGCATATAGGGTAACCCTACTTGTACCTTTGGGGCATTTGGGGAATTACCTCTTAATTACTGTTTTCTTTAAGGTTTGTGATAATAATATCAAGTAAGGGTAATATGGTAATCTGTATGCTTGTGAATTTTGCCCTGTAAGAAGTGTCTGATGTGGTTTCTATGTGATTAGTAAGCTGATTTCATGTGTGTATGTATTTTGAGTTAGAAGCAAATAAACACGTGTGATAAATATTAGTGCGTGAAGGGACTAATAAGTTAAGGCTTGGATAATTTAAACCCTGCACACTTGTTCTTGAAGGAGACTTGATGCGGGTGTCTGGTTTAACGGAGTAAGAATGATTTTAGATCTTTTTTTGTGACGTTTTTTAATGAATAGCGGAATATTTAGCTATTCCTTTTCCCTCGTACTTAAATTGGCTAGTAAGTTAAGGAAAATACAGCTTAGAACTATTGGCGAAATTGCGTTATAATGTGGATGATAGCTTATATGGTTTCGTGAAGATTATAGGGAGATTTTTTGTTTAAGCAATTAATTTCCATATATGTTAGGCGTTGACCTGGACTTGTGTTTAAGTGGACGTTTCGATTGTTGAATAGATTTATGAATTGTTTTGGTTTTTAGCTGCAAACTTATGTAAATTGCACGTGGGTGACATGTTTAGATTATTTGTCGACAATAAATGGTGTTCTATTAATTGTAGATTCTTACAAATTCTAACGTATGTTTGGTTTTTTTAATGTAGCGCTCGTTTGAGCTGTAATTACTATATGATAGGAATAAAAATTTGCCGACCTCAAGCTATGGAAGGGAAATGGCCACATTACGCAGAATTGAAGCCGGTTTTAAGAAATGGTATGTTCTCTTAACCTAACATTTTTGTGCGTCTCAATTTGCTGAATTTAATGTTTTGTTTTCCAACCACTTTATGGATATCGTTGTTTTCAGTTAGGTGTTCGGCCGTTAATTATTTTGCTAATTATCACCAATATTTTTTTAAATATATTTTGTTAAGTTTATGTCAATAGAAATCATGACGGTTGAGATATACATGTCATTGCTTGGATCAGCTTTTACTGATACCTGTTAGAAGTTTATTTCTACACAAGTTTATTTCTACACAGATAAGCATCTTAGACTACCCACAATGGTCACACCCCCTCACCTTCCACCTGAGCGCAGCCTCAACTTTCTATCTCCATTTACCTCCCCTCACTCCCTCTCACCTTTCATGTCACCACTCCCTCACCTTTCAATAACCCACTTTATATAAATATACCCCACAAAATACCCCACACACACTCACAAATCAAATCTTTAATAATAAAAATACCTCAGGGTGCCCACAAATACACAATGTGTGAAAGGTGAGCAGGTCACCGCTCGTCCCCTTTTTTCCCCTACCTCACGCATGAGCCACCCCCAATAGGGTGGCGTGTGACTCAATGCTCTCACTCCCTCTCATGCTGCACCATTGTCGGCAGCCTTAGATGCTATTATTTTATTTCAATAATGGGATTAATGAGATATTTTTCTGTCCATAGATCAGGCGATTTTTTGCTATATGTTTAGATAGCCTGTTTAGATGAGTTTTTATCATTTGCGAATGCATTTTATAGATAGACATGACTATGGTTTATCTATGTTGATAGTTCTATGATGTGTTTTCAAAGATAGAATTCCTTTTTCACATAGCTTTAACTGTCTACTTTATAGAGATATATCGGTATTATTTGGAGAATAGTTATATATATGTTCTTTTGTATAGTGTGTTATAGACGACGGAAGAAATCGTTTGGCCTATGCGTATATATTGACATAGACATAGATAGGCCTATGCGTATAATTTGATTCGGAATTTACTACAAATTAGAAAATCTTCTCTCTTGAAATTAAGTAGGTTTTTTCAATTTCTTATTATTTTTGTCAGGTTGGTATTTCGTATTCTATCAGGAGTTATCCGAACATAAACTTCTTAGAGATGTTAATGTACAATGTTTGAATCTAGCGTGTGTGACAAAATTGCCCTATTTTTTTTTCTTTCCCCTTTTGAAATATTAATTGCACAAAACATGGAATGGATATTAACATATACTACTATATTAGACACGTAACACTATTAAGTGTTTGTTATCTCTCTGCGTAGATAATTGCTGCATGGCTATACTTCTACCAAAATATGATATCACATATTGAAAATTTAGTACTTCATTAATATTTCATAGTAATTGGTTTATGTTATATGAGTAACACTTGATGGTGTTTAATACTTACATATAACTTTAGATGAATGGACCACAGTTTATACAATATGGCTTGTATTCTAGAAGCACTCTTTTTGTGTTTGGAGTTGGAAGTCAAGATTTTGAGCTGTTCCTTATGAAAGAAAATCAAAGAAATGAAACAATTGAATAGTTAATAGGTTACTGGTCGAACATTACTTTTCAGCTGCCTTCANAACAACGCTTTCACATATATACATATATAAATAATATAATAATAAAACCCTAAAAAAAATACTCCAAACACCTCATCTTATATACCAAACGCCGTCGTTTTATACAAAATTCAACTCTCGTCGTTTCTTATATTCTTTATTATTATATACAGAATCGATTGATCGAATTGAATAAACGTATCTGGTTTTGGTGATTGTATAGTTTTTTTTTTTTCCCTTTTGGTGAGTTTTTAAATTGGATCTGTAACAGATCGGTGCTGAATTGTGTTTTTTGTTTTGTTATATTGATTGATCTGTTGTGATTACTGTTTGATTAGATTGATTTCATAATTTATTTTTTTATTTTTTATTATTATTATTTTTAATTTAATTAGTATTTGAAACCCTAGGTTTGCTGTTGTGTATATGTATGTGATTGAATTTGTGAATTTGATGCATTTTTTTTAGGTATAAGTTTTTGTTAATTTTATTTGTGAATTATTTGGGATAAGTAACTTATTTGTGGCACTAAGAATTTACTCCCTTCGTCCCAAAAAAATTGTCCACGACGTTACTGTTTTCTCTCTCTTACTTTTTACTGAATGACAATTTTATGTATAATCGTTATTGTTTTCTCTCTTACTTTTTACTGAATGACAATTTTATGTTTAACTAATTAGTTACTGAGGTAATTCCCCAAATGCCCCAAAGGTACAACTGGGGTTACCCTATATGCCCCTGGGCGCATGGTAGGTGGGGGAAACTCTTATAAAATTGTGACACGTGTCCCAATTCGTGTCACAATTTTGTAGGAGTCGCCCCATCTACTTGGGGCGACTTTCGCCTTGGGGCATTTTGAGAAAGAGAATTTTGGGGCATATAGGGTAACCCTACTTGTACCTTTGGGGCATTTGGGGAATTACCTCTTAATTAGTGTTTTCTTTAAGGTTTGTAATGATAATATCAAGTAAGGGTAATATGGTAATCCATATGTTTGTGATTTTTGCCCTGTAAGAAGTGTTTGATGTAGTTTCTATGTGATTAGTAAGCCGATTTTATGTGTGTGTATTTATTTTGTGTTAGAAGCAAATAAACACGTGTGAAAAATATTAGTGCGTGAAGGGACTAATAAATAAAGGCTTTGGATAATTTAAGCCCTGCACACTTGTTCTCGAAGGAGACATGAATGTGGGTGTCTGGTTTAACGGAGTAAGAATGATTTTAGATCTTTTTTTGTGACGTTTTTTTAATGAATAGCGGAATATTTAGCTGTTCCTTTTCCCTCGTACTTAAATTGGCGAGTAAGTTAAGGAAAATACAGCTTAGAACTATTGGCGACATTGCGTTATAATGTGGATGATAGCTTATATGGTTTCGTGAAGATTATAGGGAGATTTTTTGTTTAAGCAATTAATTTCCATATATGTTAGGCGTTGACCTGGACTTGTGTTTAAGTGGACGTTTCGATTGTTGAATAGATTTATGAATTGTTTTGGTTTTTAGCTGCAAACTTATGTAAATTGCACGTGGGTTACATGTTTAGATTATTTATCGAAAATAAATGGTGTTCTATTAATTGTAGATTCTTACAAAGTCTAACGTATGTTTGGTTTTTTTACTGTAGCGCTCGTTTGAGCTGTAATTACTATATGATATCAATAAAAATTTGCCGACCTCAAGCTATGGAAGGGAAATGGCCACATTACGCAGAATTGAAGCCGGTTTTAAGAAATGGTATGTTCTCTTAACCTAACATTTTTGTGCGTCTCAATTTGCTGAATTTAATGTTTTGTTTTCCAACCACTTTATGGATATCGTTGTTTTCAGTTAGGTGTTCGGCCGTTAATTATTTTGCTAATTATCTCCAATATTTTTTTAAATATATTTTGTTAAGTTTATGTCAATAGAAATCATGACGGTTGAGATATACATGTCATTGCTTGGATCAGCTTTTACTGATATCTGTTAGAAGTTTATTTCTACACAGATAAGTGAGTTTTGTAGCATCTTAGACTACCCGCAATGGTCACACCCCTCACCTTCCACCTGAGCGCAGCCTCAACTTTCTATCTCCATTTACCTCCCCTCATTCCCTCACCTTTCAATAACCCACTTTATATAAATATACCCCACAAAATACCCCACACACACTCCCAAATCAAATATTCAATAATAAAAATACCTCAGGGTGCCCACAAATACACAATGAGTGAAAGGTGAGCAGGTCACCGTTCGTCCCCTTTTTTCCCCTACCTCACGCATGAGCCACCCCCAATGGGGTGGCGCGTGACTCAATGCTCTCACTCCCTATCATGCTGCACCATTGTGGGCAGCCTTAGATGCTATTATTTTATTTCAATAATGGGATTAATGAGATATTTTTCTGTTCATAGATCAGGCGATTTTTTTGCTATGTGTTTAGATATCCTGTTTAGATGAGTTTTTATCATTTGCAAATGCATTTTATAGATAGACATGACTATGGTTTATCTATGTTGATAGTTCTATGATGTGTTTTCAAAGATAGAATTCCTTTTTCACATAGCTTTAACTGTCTACTTTATAGAGATTTATCAGTATTATTTGGGGAATAGTTATATATATGTTCTTTTGTATAGTGTGTTATAGACGACGGAAGAAATCGTTTACTCCTATGCGTATATATTGACATAGACATAGATAGGCCTATGCTTATATTTGATTCGGAATTTACTACAAATTAGAAACTCTTATCTCTTGAAATTAAGCAGGTTTTTTCAATTTCTTATTATTTTTGTCAGGTTGGTATTCCGTATTCTATCAGGAGTTATCCGAACATAAACTTCTTAGAGATGTTAATGTACAATGTTTGGATCTAGTGTGTGAGAAAATTGCCCTATTTTTTTTCTTTCCCCTTTTGAAATATTAATTGCACAAAACATGGAATGGATATTAACATATACTACTATATTAGACACGTAACACTATTAAGTGTTTGTTATCTCTCTGCGTAGATAATTGCTGCATGGCTATACTTCTACCAAAATATGATTATCACATATTGAAAAATTAGTACTTCATTAATATTTCATAGTAATTGGTTTATGTTATATGAGTAACACTTGATGGTGTTTAATACTGTCCTACATATAACTTTAGATGAATGGACCACAGTTTATACAATATGGCTTGTATTCTAGAAGCACTCTTTTTGTGTTTGGAGTTGGAAGTCAAGATTTTGAGCTGTTCCTTATGAAAGAAAATCAAAGAAATGAAACAATTGAATAGTTAATAGGTTACTGGTTGAACATTACTTTTCAGCTGCCTTTAATTGGTCTTTTCTATAACCGCATCAGCGGTACTTAAATCGTTAATCTTANTTTTTTTTTTTGGGCAGGAACTTCAATTTCGACAATATACCGTTTTAAGCATTTTACCTTACTTCAGGTAGTTAAGGTTTAGGTTTATCTGTGTAAATTCGATTAGCTTTGTAGATAAATGGCATCAAAGTGGGTGAAAGTGTCGGATAATAGTACTAGGGTTATAGTTGATTCTAAAAGAAAACGGGCATCTCAGATAGTTAAAGCTAGCAACAGGGCTCTAGTTGTGAAGTCTGGTAGACCTGAGCTTTCTTCAGTTTTGAACAAGTCTGGAAAGAGAAAGAGAGAAGATGGGTGCAAATCTGACTGCTCTTCTTCCTCTAGGAAAGTATTACTCAAAAACTACTCGAACTTAATGAAAAGTGGACCACCTAAGCGTTTGCTTTACTCTCAAGATGGGCAATGGAATGATTTTTCCCAAAACGTTATTGACATGGTGAAGGAAGATTTTGTGGCAAAGAAGGCATCGATTGAAGTGAAGTTTAATGAGCGCCATCTAATCTTAGATATCCTACATATGACTGAGGTAGATATGAAAACGGGTGTACAGAAACCTATAGCATGGATTGATGACTCAGGTAGTTGCTTTTTCCCTGAATTATTTACAAGTTATGAAAGTCATCAATACAATAAGTCAGAGGCAATGACAGATTTAGAACTTGTTGAGTTAGAGTCTTCTATGACTCCTGAAATTAAGTTGAATGTTGAGATCGATCTAAATGGACTAAGTAACAATTATTTGGAGGAATGCATGGACGAGTCAAATGTCCAAGAATCAAATTTTAAGAGGCTTAAAGTTGACCGCGAAGGTCATAAAATTAATCATGATCTCAATTTTAATGATAGTTGCAACCGATATGATTCAAAAGCTGATCAACCTGTTAAGAATTTTCAACAGAGTGATGAAGCTTTGAGCCCAGAAATGGTCAGAAATATGTTTTTCAAGGGGATTAACCCAGCCTTGGAGGTTGATATAGTTAATGTTGAAAAATGCAACGATAATATAATTGAAGCGAAGTTAGAGCTTTTCCAGAAGCAGATTGAAATCACTCAAAAACTTCGTGGAGATGCAAATGTGAAGTATGCTTGGTTTGCATCTCGTACAGATGAACTATCTAGCATTGTGGCTTATGGGCTTGGACATGATGGGCCAAAACTTGGAAGGTATGGGTATGGAGTTCACCTTACTGCTGTCGACTCTGCCCAAATCAGGTACAAATAAAGCTTACATTTGTTGCTCTGACGATGAAGAACTTACAATAAAGAGATGTAATCCATACGAGTAATTCTTTACTTCTGGAAATTGCTCTCTATGCTGTTCTAAATTTCATTATTTTTTTTAAAGTTATTTATATATACTTTTGTAAAAAATTATTTTTATGTTCTCATTACAGTGCTACTATTTGTGATGGTGACGAAAAAGGAATAAGATGCATGGTGTTATGCCGTGTGATATTGGGAAATGTGGAACTTATTTTACCTGGATCTAAACAATTTTATCCGAGTGACGAGTGCTTTGATTGTGGAGTTGATAACCTGCACAATCCAAAACATTATGTCGTTTGGAACATGAATACAAATACCCATATCTATCCCGTATATGCAGTTAGTTTCATGATGTCTCCAAGTGCTGAAGGTAGTTTATGCCTTTCCGTTTTTTAACTCTAGTTACTGTTAACTTCAATTTTTTTTTTTAACAATCTATAACTTCTGCCATGGATAATTTTTGGAACCATACCCATCTGGAATGTAAAACTTTTTTACCAATAGACTTTAATGGTATGGTAACACTCTGGTTGTGGTCATTGTTTTGGTCCAGTAATAGTTTCATGAAGTGCCTTAATCTTGTACCTTTTAATACTTCTAAGTGAACAAAACCAAGAACCAAGGGTTTAAGTTTCCAAAATAGGAAAATGAGACCTGTTGGGTTTCGCTTCCAGAGTGAACAAAACCAAGAACCTAGGGTTTAAGAAAATCTTGACTAAGAACTGGTTCTAAAATAATATAGAACGAGAACTTAACTGGTCACATTGGTCCTTGTCAGTTAGTTGGGTTTGCCACATAACTTGCAACCACATAAATTTTTACACATTAAGGTTCAACATTGCTTATTCTCTTTTCTATTGTTTATTTTTTCCAAAATGTGTACATTATAACATTGTCATATCTGTCAAAGATTTAGGTTAGAAATGGAATATGTTGGGAAGGCTGTAATTAGATAGAGAACAATGAAGGATTAGAAGAGAAACTTTGAACTCTTATGGGAACAAAGGAAGGACGATTTTCATGAAAGATAGTCCTTTAATTGATGCTATTTCACTCAAACTGAACTCGACAATGGGTTTAGTGCATTACAAGGATTTATCCCTAGTTTCGAAGGTAGGCCAACTTTCTAAGTGATGTTCATCTAAATGACGCTATATCACCCATTCATCAAAGGGGCCAAAACTGGCACTGACTAAGTTAGGCCTGCTGAATTACTGAATTTTAAACATTGTACGATATCAAAGCTTCAAAAGAGATGATAAATATGCAGTGCTGATTCTGAGGAAGGTGAGATGTAGGATAGTTGATGCTAGTTGGTTACAGCCATGGCGTATTTAGGGAGAAAATTTGGAATTGCTGCAGATTAGAGGGAGTAGGGGTGATGACAAGGATGGAGACGTATTTCAAAACCATTATATATATAACAGCTTGAGTATTTTATGAAGAAGTAGTAACCATAATATCTATCCTCCCTTAACTTTGTTCCTGATAATGCAGGGAATCTGATTTCAGGTGAAAGTAGGGTTGACTTATCGTCAAGGGTAACGATCCATGATCCCCGGGCGCCCTTACAGCCAGAGTCCTCTCCTGGCAAACTGGTGACTATTTCTCTTGTAACTATATTTTTTGGATAGTGATTATATTGTTGGTGATGTACGAGGTTGTAGCTTTTAGTGGCTACTTTTTCTTATAGTTTTTTTTCTTCTTCTTTCCATTTAGGTAACTAGTGGCCCTCAGTATGGAAGTATGATTGCGATGTCTGTGGAAAAGGTTCCGAGTGTTGGATCAAGTACTTCTAGGGCTCCTAAGTCCCCTTGGATGCCATTCTCTAAGCTGTTTGAAGCTCTATCAGAAAAAGTAGCTCCAAATGATATGAAGCTAGTCCATATTTTATATGAGCCTCTTAGGGTATGCATGAGAGATCGATCTGCAAAGGCACTTTATCTGTATAAAAATGTCTAGTGTTTCAAATTTGTGCTGATTCTTGTTGGTGATTTTTTAGGCTAAGAAAACAAGTCGGGAAGAATTTATCAAGAAGTTGAGGTCGATAGTTGGAGATCAGATATTAAGGTCTACAATATCCAATCTGCAGTCTAGAGGTTAAATTAATTGGCTCCTCAGGTTAGTCTCTCATATCATGCTTGCAAGTTGCAACTTGTTTTTACATATGGAACCATGGTAATGGGGTATAATTCTATATAATTTTTTATACAAAATATTTTTGACAGCCCCGTTAAAAATGTTTCTTGTATAGCTTTACTGTTCGTATAGGTCAATTTCAAATTAGGAAACTTGTATTTAACTTGAATAGAAGTTCTCATGTCACGCATTCTAACATAATTATATTTATATTCTGACTTATTGCTTAATACTTCTACGCGGTCGCTACTTGGTCAGCTAATTGTTTGGATATTCTGACTTATAACTTAATGCGCGGGCGCTACTTAGTCAGTTAATTGTTTGATCACTTGGTTGTATACATTTTTTTTCTAAAACATCATCTTGTAGAATGAACTTAATAATGGCAGTGCAAAGCCCTTTTTTCATTATTTTTGTTTTCTTTAAAACTTAAGCGTGGTTAAAGTCCAGTATCACGGTATCTAGTGTCCTATTCACACGTCTTGTGTTATTCTTCAAATTTAAATTTGTCTTCTGGGAAGGTTAATTCATAGCTTTGTGACATTGACATTCTGTTTGCAGCATCTCCTCCTTTTGGCAAGACAGTAGAAGTTTAGAAGTGATTTCAAGATATTTGAGGTGGCAAAAGGAAGCTCCTAAGTCTTGATGTCAGTTTGATTATGGTGTTGAAACTTAAAATATTTGGGTTTTACATATGTCCTGGTAGATTAGTATTTTGTTTTGATTGTGCTTAGATTAGGTAAAACTTGAATGTCATATAAGGATTCGCATATAACTCTTTTTTCTGGCCCAACTTTAATTGCTGTTGAGTATTTCTCTTTTTGCTGGCCCAACACAAGTGCTGTTGAGTACTTGAGTATTTGAGGTTTAAATCCCTCTGTTTTTGACGAGATTCAATGCATTAAGCCAAATAATCTTTANCGTCTTGTATAATGAACTTAATAATGGCAGTGCAAAGCCCTTTTTTCATTATTTTTGTTTTCTTTAAAACTTAAGCGTGCTTAAAGTCCAGTATCACGGTATCTAGTGTCCTATTCACACGACTTGTGTTATTCTTCAAATTTAAATTTGTCTTCTGGGAAGGTTAACTCATAGCTTTGTGACATTGACATTCTGTTTGCAGCATCTCCTCCTTTTGGCAAGACAGTAGAAGTTTAGAAGTGATTTCAAGATATTTGAGGTAGCAAAAGGAAGCTCCTAAGTCTTGATGTCAGTTTGATTTGATTATGGTGTTGAAACTTAAAAAATTTGGGTTTTACATATTCCTGGTAGATTAGTATTTTGTTTTGATTGTGCTTAGATTATTAGGTTAAACTTGAATGTCATATAAGGATTCGCATATAACTCTTTTTTCTGGCCTAACTTTAATTGCTGTTGAGTATTACTCTTTTTGCTGGCCCAACACAAGTGCTGTTGAGTATTTGAGGTTTAAATCCCTCTGTTTTTGACGAGATTCAATGCATTAAGCCATCTCGACATGAATGAAGTCAAATTTCTAAAGCCGAACAAAATTTGATGTCTGGGTGTTGGTTATTGGTCAAACTTGTCTTGATTTGATCATGGGGTCATTTGTCATCACATGGCCCCTAGTAGGCGGCTGCAGTTTCACTGTCGTCTTAAATTGAGAATCTGATGTCAATTTGATAACGTTGTCAAATTTTGTTAAATTGACATTGTCAAATTTAATTTTGTCGTCTCTGACATTAGGCTGTTGCAATAATCTTTAGTTGGTCCAGTTTATCAAAGTAGCCAAAAGCTCTATACATATCATTGAATAGAGGGATGAAAATAGTGAAGAAGTGGATTCCCCTAAATTTAAATAAAGAAAGGCAATAAAAAAAAGTAGAGAGGTCTTGCGACACGGTATTCGCGAAGACCTCAGTTGGAGATGGTAGCTGCTTTTTCTATTTCTCGAAGGTGTTCTTTTCAAGACTAGAAATTAGGCAAACGCTGATGCCTACACAAATTCATTACAAAGCTTACATTACGTTACGGTAAAAACGATACATGTATAGCGATCATCATTCACTACAATGATACAGAGAGTTATGTTTATGTAGTAGCATCCAAGGTTCGAAATAATTCCTTATAAATTAGACATGTTTATAGCCATCCGCTCCATATTTAAAGCACAAGGTATGCATAAGTCATAGGCTGCGTTATGGCCTATGTCACCGCCCTACGGCTTGACCACCAACCCCTTGAGTTATAAGGGTTTACGCCGAGAATACCAACCAAGTCATAAGCTTTTCTTCTTCTTTTATTTTTGGTTGTTTTTTATAACTTGAGTGATAGAGGGATGATGTTTTTTTGGGTTAAATTATAGGTTCTGAGTTGTAGAGGAAAAAGCTGAGGTGACAACACTTTTTGCTATAACACAAGTTTATGGCTCCCTGACACCTTGTGCTCTTCTGGATGGTTGGAAGTTGTACTCGGTGATAGTGTCTATATGTTTATCTGTATTCGATAGGCATTGTTGAAGTCAAATTTTTTATACTCCTAACCTCCATGATGTGCTTGTAGTTAATCTTACAATTAGAGATATAGAATGTAAAGCAGAAGATACATGATAGGGTATGATTTATGTGCAAGAAAAAGAATGCAGATCTTAAACAAATTTGCACACCTTTAGTGAGTAAAGTTGCGAATATGCTTCATACTGGTCATTTGTAACTTAATTAGTGACTGATTTCAGAGCTAAAAATAAACGTGAGTCGACGGATCTATGTGAGACATGGAAATATATACCCTCAACCAAAACCTCTTATTCTGCGTTTTCCCTCTTTCCTACCAGTTACACCACCATTGGCGAAGAAAAACAACTAGATTATATTGATGAAACCAGAAACCCCAAAACTATGCCCTGCAAAGTGACTAATATAGAACACTTGCAAACTTTATTGGCTAACCATGCACCGAAATGTAACATAACTACATGTTACGGTCGCTCTCATTCCTTCAATATTGCTGTTATTATAAGTAATCCTTATTATCCTCTTAACAATATTCGCAAAATCAAACGTATGTTGGCTGGTGAAGATTATAAAAGTACAGAGACTAATTTGTAAATAGTTTACATGATAAAGGACTAATATGCAAATAGTTAGTTTGTTAAAGTATTTCCCTTTTCATTTTGTAAACAAACTGATGTAGTCATTTCTCGCTTAATGAAATCAAAATCATTTTTCCCCAATTCACTTTCCATCCATATGGTATCTGAGCACGCGTTTATGATTTTTATGTCAATTTTTGACTTAAATTGATTAAAATTCGTTTTCTATAACATTAAATTGATTCTTCTATCGGTTCAAATTGCTTCAATTCTTGTTCCATTGGTTTGAATCACTTCAATTCTTGATCTGGTTCAAATTGCTTCAATTCTTGATCTTGTTGAGCAATTAGGTGGTTTGAGGTTGAAATGTGGACTAAGGAATTTTTGTCATCAAGGTTCTCCATGAAGGACATAGGGGAGGCTGATGTTATCCTTGGAATAAGGATTAAACATGAAAGTAACAAAATTTCTATCTCTCAGTCTCATTACATTGAGAAGGCGTTGAGGAAATTTAATTACTTTGATTGTACTCCAGTGAGTACTCCTATAGATACAAGTGAGAAGCTGATGCCTAATACTGGTAAGGCTAGATCTCAACTTGAGTATTCTAGGGTGATTGGCTGCCTAATGTATGCTATGACTTGTACAAGACCTCATATTGCTTTTGCAGTGGGTAAACTGAGCAGGTATACTAGTAATCCTAGTGCTCATCACTGGCAAGCAGTTCAGAGAGTACTGAAGTATCTAAAGAAGACTATGGATTATAGTCTCTTATATACTGGTTATCCTTCAGTAGTAGAAGGATACACTGATGCAAGTTGGATCAGTAGAACTGAAGATAATTCGTCTACCAGTGGCTGGGTATTCCTACTTGGTGGAGGTGCAATTTCTTGGACATCCAAGAAGCAAACTTGCATCACCAGTTCAACAATGGAATCTGAATTTGTGGCTTTAGCAGCTGCTGGTAAAGAAACTGAATGGTTGAAAAACTTGCTTCTTGAGATTCCATTGTGGCCTAAACCAATAGCACCTATTTCTATCTGTTGTGATAGTGCTGCTACATTGGCAAAGGCTTATAGCCAGATGTACAATGGGAAGTCTAGACACTTAGGTGTCAGGCATAGCATGATTCATGAGCTTATCATGAATGGGGTGATCTATAGAGTTTGTTAGATCTCAACAAAATTTAGCTGATCACTTGACGAAGGGTTTAGCTAGAGACTTGGTCTTAAAGTCTGCTAAAGGGATGGGTTTGAAGTCTAACTTAGTCACTGAATGCTAAGACACCCAACTCCCTTCTGAGGAAACTTGGGAGCTGAGTTCAATGTGAGAAGCTGAACATTTAGTGGACCGGAGCACATGTTTTACAATCATCCTAAGGTTGTGCTTAGAACCTGCTGAAAAGGAGGATGAAGTCTTTACTTTTTAATAGTTAATTTCTTTGAAAAAGTGTTAAGCAGAAGCATGAATAAAGAGGAACCACCTATGTGAATGTTGAAGTTTTGCCGCTTCAGGGAGCTTTGGACTTTTGGCTCTTACAACATTTGTGAATTGGATATAGACCGATGGCTTATTTAGGGTCAGGAGCATTTAAGTGTTTGAAAACTTGTGTGTATTTTATCTTCAGGTATTCAGATGGGTTGAAGGGTTCAATTCTTAGAACACCCTGATTCTCGAGTATTTGAACGTGCAATGTACTAAGATGGGAATTCAATCTTCAAGATATTTTCATTTATGCACATGTTTTGTTTTATGTTTATTTTCATGCAACATGAATTGTACTAAATTGGGGAGGATTGTTGTAAATTTAGTTCAATTTGTGAAAAATTAGAAGGGGGGGGGTTGAATAGTTTTACGTCTTTTTAATTTTATAAAAACTTTGTTTTCAAAACTTCAATTTAGTTTTTTGTGAGATCAATAGTTGCACACTTATGAACACTTATATCTACGAAAGTAAGTAATGACAATATATATATAAGTAAGTGAAGAGATAGAGATGGAAAGATCACACCGCGAGACAAAGGATTTATAGTGGTTCGGCTACGAAGCTCCTCTTCGCCGTACTCCACTCCCCGAGCACCTAACTCGAGTGTTTTCTTCACTATGTCAACAAGCTCCCTTATGGCGGAGAAACCTTACACACCTTTGCTTACACCGTTTAACGACACCAAGCAAAATGTCGAGTTCTAGTGGTAGCTAGAACCAATCTCACAACTCTTCACAACTTCTCACGACTTCTACACAACTTGTACACACCACAACTACTAAACTACTTCTCACAACTTCACTACTTCTTCTTCACAACACTACTTCTTCACAACACTACTTCTTCTTCACTACTTCACTTCACTACTAACACACCTAAATCTACTTATTATAAACACTCTACACCTTTACAAATAATTTACACAACTACAAAATTATATTCACAAATCTACAATACTTCTTAACTTGATGTTGAAGGAGTATTCTTCTCTTGCACTTTTAATGGNAAACTACTTCTCACAACTTCACTACTTCTTCTTCACAACACTACTTCTTCACAACACTACTTCTTCTTCACTACTTCACTTCACTACTAACACACCTAAATCTACTTATTATAAACACTCTACACCTTTACAAATAATTTACACAACTACAAAATTATATTCACAAATCTACAATACTTCTTAACTTGATGTTGAAGGAGTATTCTTCTCTTGCACTTTTAATGGTAAGGGATTGAATCACTTGAAACAAAGACTTATAATCTTATGATCAAAGGATTTAGAAGGATGTTTAGAAAGGATTGTGACTAAAATTTTCGTGCAAAAGGTAAGGAAAAATAGCATAAATGAGCCAGTATTTATAGGCAAAAGTTTCTGGCCACTAGAGCGTGCCGGCCCCCTTAAATGGTGGCCGGCCCCCTTAAAATTAAGGGGGCCGCCCTCCTGTAACGGCCAGAATCTTTGTCTTTTTCTGGTGAAAATTTATTTGGTGAAAATCTAACTGATTTTGGTTAAAAATTTGAATTCATATATTTATTAAAAATTAAACATTTTCCTTTAATTACCAAAAGTGTTTTTTCTAAAACATTTTTCTTTTATAACATTTTATAAAATTTGTAGTATATAAATAAAAATCCCTTTGATCATAAAATGTATTAGACATTTGTTTATTCATACCTTAAGTGATTTTGTTGGATGGAATGATATAAACTAACTAAATACTTGTTTACGTAATAATTTTACGTTTACTGTTTTGCATTTTGTGATCGTCAAAACGTAGGGATATCGAAAAATATTAATAACGTTTTTATTCATTATTTATATCAACATCTCCCCCTTTTTGATGATTACAAAATTTAAACTCATTAAATCAAAAATTAAGATATATACAAGTATTTAGCGAGTTTATATTATTTCTCCCCCTTTTTGTTAGCATCAAAAAGGTTATCCCGACGAATGTAGATCTCCCCCTTGACGTATAATCCCGCTCGTTTTAAGGTCATAAGAGAAATCGAGATATGGAATGCTTGCAAAATTATTTAGAGCACAAGCAATATATATGGTGCATGGAACAAATATGTTACAAGAGAACTAATAAGAATGCATGAAAATAATAAGACACAAGAAGCATTCATTAATAGAATTATTCAAATAGACTATGTTGAAAACATAATCATTGGTACAAAAGCATATATATATGCTTTTCTAGCAAACTACACTAGATAATACTAAGTTGCCAACTCGAGGTCTCTTGGACTTGCTTGGAACACAAAAGTTTTGTGATGATTTTATTTGGAGATGGAAAACATGGTGGTTGGATTTAGTGGTGGTTGATTTTTGTGGGAATGGTGTTTGGAGAGTTTGGGGTGTTTGGTGGTGGTGAGTTTGGAGCGGAAGGGTTTGATTGAGGGTTGGAGTATTGTGTTGATGAGGGTGTTGGATGAGACTTAGTGAGGAGATACTCAATCCAAGTAAAGTGCTCATTCAATTATGGTTTGTTGTTGGAGAAAGATGCACAAGGACAATTGTTGACATGTTTCTCGATTTGATTTAGGTTGTGAGGTGATGAGGGAGAGCTAGATGGAGGTGGATCCAAATTGCGTTGTGCAAGATGTAGGGCAAGAAGAGCACTAAGCTCATGAGCTTCCTTTAATTCCTCAACGAACTTCAAGTGTTCGGAGGAAGGTGATGGTGGTGGAGTGTGGTTGTTGTCTTGAGTGAAGGTTTGAACATGCAACATAGGAATAACATGTGAAGATGTAGAAGGTAGAGGTGCTACTCTTGGTGGAGGAGATATATTTGAATTTGGGTAATCATGAAGGCATGATGAAGGTATGGATGAAAGGGATTCTTCATGAGTGGATGGTGTTTTGGATGTTGCATTTGTATAATGAGCAATATGTGGAGTGTTAATAATGAGGTTAGGGTTGTTGTTTTGGGATGAGTCACTTGTGTGAGTATGAGGTTTAGGTGTTGGTTGATTTGGAACAACATGACTTATGTTTTGACAAGAGTCAAGTTTTCTCCTCTAAACGGGTTTTACGGAGATCTTTGCAACTCTTGAAAACTTGGGTCTTTGGTTGTTGGGAGATGACATGTTTGGATGGATGAGCAAGGATTTGTGATGAAGAGGGATATTTATAGTGTGATGATTATGTGTTTATGAAAGGATAATGTGTGTTGGATTGGCTAGACAAAATGTGTTTGTGTATTTAGGGAAGTGGAGAATCAAAATAGGGTGAAATGGGCTAAAAAGAAGAAAGCAAATAGCGAACCTCGTCCTCCAGGTGGCCGAACCCTTTAAATTTAAGGGGGCCGCCCAGGCTCTGGTTCACAGTTTGCCAGAAAAGGGGTTTTTGACAGAATTTTTCAGAAAGAGGTTTGTTTTGAGGTTTGATTTTAGGCAAGTCCAACTCTTTAGGCAACTATGCATGTATTATCTTAATGAAATATGCATGAAAAGTATATAGGTAGGCAAATAAGCATGTAATATAATCACAACTAAGCATGCATGCAAAAACAATAAAGTAATATAGCAAGTCATTTTACCTAAAATAACTATCTTAGTGCAAGGGCAAAGGCAACTAATGAATGAGAGACTAGTGATGGAACAAATGTGACAATGTAATTCTTGACCTTGTTCTAGTGTGTACCTATATGCAACAAATGTGGAGATGTGATTGCTTCGACCCCTAATGCAAAGATGAAGATATCCTAATAAGCAATCCAAATTCTCCATGATTCGATTTTGCTCAACCCATGAATGTCAAAGGTATATATTAGATTATATATTTTGACAATTCATGTGAGATTTCATGCATGATTTTAAAGAATGTTTTTAGCATTATTCAACAATGCAAGAAAAATGATTTTCATGTGTTTCCTAGAAGTGAGAATTGTTTAAATAAAATAGATTGGGTTTTATAGAAATGTTTATGTAATGTAGTTTCCCAATCTTCAATTTTGTACAAAATAGATTCCTAGACTCAGATACGAAGAGAAGAAAAGAAAAATAAATTTTATGCAATAAGTTATTAACGAAAATGCAATAGAATTTAGTCAATTTGTTCCATCATTCCTAATCCTAAACGCAAGTGGTTAAATAGTTCACGCTTTAGGGGTTTAGTGAATATATCCGCAATGTTATCTTCCGATGCAATCTTTTCTATAGATATGTTTCCCTTTTGTACATTATCCCTAAGGAAGTGGTGACGTATTTCTATATGTTTAGTCCTAGAGTGTTGAACGGGATTCTTACTTAAATCTATAGCACCTTTGTTATCGCACATAATAGGAATATTTTCTAACCTAATGCCATAGTCTACGAGAGCTTGTTTCATCCATAGTGCTTGTTGACATGCCTTTCCAGCGCTTACATATTCGGCTTGGGTGGTAGAAATAGCAAGAGCGGTTTGCTTCTTCGAAAACCAAGATGTTAGACAACATCCCACAAATGTGCAAATACCGCTAGTGCTTTTTCGATCCACGCAGTCTCCCGCATGAGCCGAATCCGCATAGACAATAGTTTCTATTCTGGATCCCTTAGGATACCATAATCCTAAGTGTATAGTGCCCTTAATGTATCGAAAGATACGCTTAACCGTTTTTAGGTGAGAGGTTTTGGGATCCTCTTGAAAGTGGGCACACAGGCAAACACTAAACATGATGTCGGGTCTACTTGCCGTTAAGTATAGTAAACTACCTATCATTCCTCTATACTTAGTGTTGTCTACGGACTCACCTTCCTCATCTCTTGTGAGTTTGATTTCCGTAGACATAGGTGTCTTAAGTGGCTTAGAGTCTTCTAGTCCAAATTTCTTAAGCATTTCCTTAATATACTTAGATTGATTAAAAAATATTTCATCTTCTAATTGTTTTATTTGTAATCCTAGGAAGAAGTTTAGCTCTCCCATCATACTCATCTCAAACTCATCATGCATGATTTTGGCAAATTCATCACACATTTCTTGACAAGTTGATCCAAATATAATGTCGTCGACGTATATTTGAACAATGATGATATTTGGGTCACTTCTTTTAGTGAAGAGAGTGTTATCTACCATTCCCATGGAATAATTATGTTTCACAAGAAAAGCTTTTAATCTATCGTACCAAGCCTTTGGAGCTTGTTTTAGACCATATAGTGCTTTCTTTAGTTTATAAACATAATCAAGTTTTGCGAAGTCAATGAATCCTGGAGGTTGTGCCACATAAACCTCCTCATTGATAAAACCCTTGAGGAATGCACTCTTCACATCCATTTGGTATAACTTAAAGTCTAGGGTGCAAGCGTAAGCTAGGAGTATTCTAATAGATTCTAGTCTAGCTACCGGAGCATAGGTTTCGTCATAATCAATTCCTTCTTGTTGATGATAAACTTGGGTGACTAACCTAGCTTTATTCCTAGTTACTATTCCATTCTCATCTAATTTATTCCTAAATACCTATTTGGTTCCTATTATGGCCACATTCCTAGGATTTGGGACTAGTTCCCAAACATCATTTGTTTTAAATTGATTTAATTCTTCTTGCATAGCCATAATCCAACTTTCATCCTTTAATGCTTCATTTACATTCCTAGGTTCTATTGTTGATACAAAACAAAAGAAGTTACTTTTGTCTTGAGCTTGTGATCTAAGGGTTCTTTGATTCAAATCACCTATGATGTTATCTAAAGGATGTGATTTAGTTTCCTTAATATTTACAATCTCATTTTCTTCTAATGTTTCTACTTCATTATTATTTCCTAAGGGCTTATTTTTACTAACCTCAATAGCTTCTTTCTCTATCACATCATTATCTTCTAAGGGTAAAGTTTTAGGTGGTGGAGGAGTTTCATCAAATGTTACATTTAAGGATTCTTCTACTTTCATAGTATGTTTATTTAAAATTATATATGCTTTACTATTTTGTGAATATCCTAGAAAAACTCCTTCGTATGACTTAGGGTCGAACTTAGTAAGGTAATCTTTTGTATTAAGGATGAAGCATTTACTTCCTAATACTCTAAAGTAGCATATATTTGGTTTTCTACCTCTTAATAACTCATAAGGAGTTTTTCCTAATATTCGTCTAATAGAAACCCTATTAAGTATATACGTTGATGTATCTACGGCGTGACACCAAAACTTTTGTGGGATAGATTGCTCATTTAGCATTGTTCTACTCATTTCTTGTAGAGACCTATTTTTCCTTTCTACTACCCCATTTCATTGAGGAGTAGGAGGAGCGGAAAAGTTGTGAGATATTCCATTTAAATCACAATATTTTCCGAATCGTACTTCGTTATCAAATTTCCTACCATGGTCCGTCCTAATTGATACTATAGAGCATCCTAACTTATTTTGTATCATTTTACTAAATGTCTCAAATTTCTCAAAGGCTTCGTTTTTATCACTTAAGAACCTAGTCCACGTGTATCGTGAGTAATCGTCTACTATAACTAAGGTGTAACGGTTGCCACCGTAGCTCCGCACCGCGGATGGACCAAAAAGATCCATGTGAAGTAATTCTAAGCATCTAGTAGTGGATACCATATTTTTAGCTTTGTGACTAGCATGTGCTTGTTTTCCAATTTTACAAGCGTCACAAAAATGTTGATCATATCTTAGACTAGGCAAGTTTCTAACTAGTTCCTTAGTGGCTAAAGATTGTATTTGTTGCATGTTCGCGTGACCTAATCGCCTATGCCACAAGGTGGAATTTTCATCTAGAGTTGCTAAGCAAATCCTATCTTCCGGTTTGTCTCCTAGTTTCATAACGTATACACCCCCTTTCCTAATTCCTCTACCTATGACCTTCTCATCCTTAATTATTTTACTATCTTTATCGGTAAAGGTAACCCTACACTTATTATCACATATTTGACCTATACTAAGCAAGTTATATGTTAAATTATCTACATGTTCAACATTTTCAATAGTTAGAGAGTCTTGAGAGATCGTACCTTTGCCTATGATTTCTCCACGACGATCGCTACCAAAAACAACATTACCTCCGTTATATGCCTTGTATGTAGAGAATAGCTTTCGATTCCCCGTCATGTGTCTCGAGCATCCACTATCCTTTATCCATTCATCGGGCTCCAAATGAGGTGCTTCCACCGGATAATCCTATGGCTAATTTTCTCGCTTCGTCAGGCGGGGCACGAGCTTAAAGATTACTATGATGACTATGCGGATCAGGTCTACGATTTATCAGAGCAATTGGATACTTTTTATAACATGTATGATATCAAGCTTCAAGGTCGTGGTACGTAGTGATTTTGTTTTTGGTAGGTGTCTTATGTAACCTAGTGAGTAGTGGTTTGTTTTCTTGTTTAAATGATAGAAAGTGTCTTGTTATGTAAGTTTTTCTGCCTATGTAACGGGCTGAGATATGAGACTTCACCTATATTCTTTGTACTTAAAAGTTTTTTGAAGTAATACATTTATCGGGAAACCATTTACCAAAAAAATAATAATAAAAATGATGGGCATAGTTTCAACTCATCCAATGTGATTAATTAAGCCATAGAAAACACATCGATAATAATAAGTGATGGGCATAGTTTCAAGTTTCAACTCATCTAATGTGATTAATTAAGCCATAAAAAAGATGTTTTATAAGAAAAATAAAAACATGTATCTTAACAACTCGCTTTCATTAACAAGACTTGTTTAAACGATTAAAAAATGTTCATGATAACACTTTCTGTTCCAAGCTTTTTGTCCACAATACTACAAGACAACCAATTGAAATAATGTTCCAATTATACCAGATTGATTGATCTATTAATGCCTTTTTTACCTTGACTTAGATGACAAAGAGAACCATTATCTTACCTATATGATTGGACTATCACATAAATTGGTAGGGTCTAATATATCTACCTCTATAGCTACCTAATGTCACTTCTACTTTTTCTTGTCTTTGAATTGAAACAGAACTTGGGAATTGAGAAAAAAGTGAAAGCAAAGAGAAAAAAACAACATAAATGGTTAGTGAGAATAGAACAAAGTATATTGGATTAAAGAATGATTTGATTAAACAAAAGGCAAATATGTTAATGGGTTCTTGTCAAAATCTGCTCATACACTTGTTTCCTAAGATTTGTAGGGCACTAAATTGAGCTATTCCTTGCCCAAAGTCATTGAGAAAGATTCAATATGTTTTCTAACTTTTGGTTCTTCATGTCAAGCCTTTGAAAAGGAAAATATATGATGCTCTTTTTTTTCTTCTTTTCTTTTATCAAATATAATGGGCATTTAGCAAATAAAGCTAAATTATTATAATGCGATACTTCTTCGATGTTTATGCCAAGAATTCGGTCTTTAAGTTGAACTTCGATACTTGTATTGAAGCTAACTAATGATTCAATTCATTGATCAAGTGTTCTAAGTGAAGATAGACTAATTAACCTGAAGAAGCTTAAAGGATTTAACATGGGTTCTAATTATTTGTTTATAACATCTTAGTATCAGAAGTGAATAAAATTTTAGCTAGTAGCTAGCTACTTTTGGGTTTTGAACTCCATGTTGCGAGCCCCTAATCATAGGAGGGTCATTATCATGTGAATTTGATTGGTGAAAGGAAAAAGAAAAGAGTTTTTTTCTTTTTCTTTGTTATTTATTCAAGTCTTTAGTATCAAATGCAGAATTGCATTAAAGGTCTTCGTGAAGTTTCCCATTTCCACGTACAATTAAAGCTTGCACGCAACAGTAAAATCAATGCATATTGAATTCTGTCGTCATCACTTTTGATAACCAATACCAAAATCTATATCCTTTAAAAATGGCATGTTGGCTCTTTCTATGTCGAGGTCCTTAGAAATAATGATAGAAACTAAAAAAGACATCGACGGATCCACAGCACTAATTTAACATATAAAATATTGATGGTCTTCATACTTATAAGACCTTTCTTTCATGCACTTTATGTTACTCGAATGCAATAAAAAAGTCATCACGCCTAGTGTAGCTCTCTAAGTGACTTTTAGTTCTTTCGCAAGCTAATTCACTGAAGAGGTACTACACTTAGCCACCAATACATGTCTGGTATAACTTCCACATTGTGAGTGGTTTCCATATATATATGCTAGACAAACCTCAAAGTGAGGCAACGGAGATAACTTAACACATGATAACCGACACTCGAAGATAGTGAATTCCGACACCCTGTGGAGCATTGATGGCTAAAATGAGGTCTTGAGACTTTAATAATGTAGTGGGGACAATTTCATGCAAAGAAATTACTTTGTAGCTTTTAGCAATCAAAAATAATTTATTTGACTCAGAGTTGGAAGTGGGAACTAAGAGTTTGGTGGCCGAGCAAGCGATGTACTCAAAAACTTACTTCGTAAGGTTGAAATGAAGTTTTACAAAGGATGTTACTTTGTAAGCTCGTTATGAACAAGACCAAATATTACAGCTGCCATATTGCACAAGACCGGCCACTAGCTAGTATTATACAATGCGTTTTAGTTAACAAAATTAATGGATGACTTATAGAATCAAAAGCAAACTAAGCCATGGTTAATTAAATATATTGTTAGGGACATGCGTTGTCTAGTGTTGAAGCAAATATCGGCTTCACTGCGATGGATGATCAAGTATATTGTTAAGGACGACATGCGTTGTCTAGTGTTATATATATGTTTAACTTTTTACAGATTTTCAAAATACTAATGCGTGCTTTCTATACAACATCACATCATTAGTAATTTCAACTAAATTACATACATAATATCTTTCTAATTCACATATATAGGTTTACCAAGTAAAAAGAAGAAGGAAAACTACAATAATTTAATGGATTTTTTTGGAGAGTGGAGGTGGTTGAGGCATATCATAATTTTGATTGTTGCATAAAGGTACGCGCGATGAATGCTGAAAACGTGGATACTTCTGTAATATAACTTAATGTGACAAAACTACCTTTTAAGAGAATCATTTAAGATGCATATCATAATTTTGTGACCCCAATGTACGTACTTTAATAAATCAAGGCAAAAGAAAGTGAAAAAAATTAGCAACAAAAACCCACACGAAATTTTAGAATTGAAATTGCACATTTTAGCGTTAAGTTTGATCATTTTCATTATTTAGAGCACCATTGAAATTCAGCAATCTTAACAGCTTACCTTGAGGAAGAGCTAATTGAAATCCAGTTTACGTCACTTGTTTAGATAGCAAGACTTATTCATGTTGTAGTTATATATTTATCGTCTAATAAAGGATAGCAAATTTTCTAATAGCCAGATTTGAAGTTTCCCGTTTCCGACAATAAATTGTAAAGCATTTATATACCTTGTGTCTAGAAGTTTGTATATAATAACTTAATTAGAAGTTTGTATCATAATCACCTAATTAGAAGTTTGTTTAATAATAACTAGCATCTTATTAGTTGTTTTTTAGTAAAACATTGTCTTTCCAATAGAAATAAAAAAGGACACATGTTGAAGGTCAAAAAAATGTAGTAATGATTAAAAGAATGAACATACTTTCTCATAGATATGATGTTTTGCAATAAAGTAGCGATTTCTTTCCTTTTATAAAGTCTAAAAATCTACCATTAGATTATGTGCTTTATAATGGGTAATATCACAAAAATGGATTTGATTCGTTCGGCTCATTAGATATAATTAAGTGGTACTTGACTATTGATCGTGTTTTCTTAGACTGACCGCAATGGAGAGAGGATCACACGTCCTCCCCCACCACCACACGTTAAGCCCACCACACCCCATCTCCTTGCACTTGGGAAGGCTGAGAAGTGGAGGTGGCTTGGTCCTTCATTCCACTCTCCTTGTGTGATATGTGGTTTGCTAAAACAGATTTAGACCCGAGCTTAAGCTAGCTAGTTTGTTAAAACACGCCTTAATCTTTAAAGATACAAAGTTAGAGAACATATAAGCACTTTTTTGCAATTCGATTATTGTGTGATATGTGGTTTTCTATAATATACTTGTATGTAGGACGGAATCAGGACCACATATGACTGACTGCACAAAATTCTTTGAACTGTAATATAGAAACACATTTTGATGTATCGGGTGCATTTAAGATGCATTGAAAAAATCATAGGTATCTTGGAACCCCGCGGGAACCCCTGGTTCTGTCCCTGCTTGTATGCCATTAATTTTTACTGTATATCGTATCTTTCTTTTTGTTAGTGTTTACTTAGTACAATAAGATTGTTTGCTCAAAGGGCTTTACAAAAAGATTGTTTGCTCAAAGGGCTTCTTCTTTAACTGTATCAAAAAATCATACTTTGAAGTTCCGATAATGGAAAAACTTATTATATACCTGACTTAACTTTCTGTTGAACAAAATTAAATTGGTCACATACGTGACACATGGCAATCACCATAAAAAGTGATTTGGAATCAAAGAATATATGATGTTATTGACAACTATATTCTCACACGGCCAACATTCTTTCTTGTGTTTTCTTATTGTACGACGAGCATAAGTTGTCTAAACCATCATATTTGTAACTTGAAAACGTACCATCTTTCACTAGTATCTTAATTGTCTTTTTCGTCCGTAAGACTTCAAATCGAAACCAAGTACTTGATCATAAACTTAAATGCAAACGGAGCTTAACATCTATAGACGAAAATTTTCCAAAGCAAATGCACAGACATATAAAAATTTAGTTAATCAACAAATTATTTCAGTGATAAAGTGAGTTTTCATAAACAAACATACACACACACTAAGTGGTTCGACTTTTGATTTCTATTACTTGAAAACGTACAAATATAGTATATCTGAGCTGATTCTTTTTAATAATCTACTACCAATAATTGAAGAAAAAGGTAGTTTTGAAAGCTCCTAATATGCAAAAGTCTCCCATTTCTACTACCTTCTTATATTCTGCTGTTGAATGAACAATCTAAGTCAATATCTAAATATATCAATTAAAAAACAACTAAAAGTTTATAGATGTATATATATTTGCGGAGGATATAAAGCACTAGATTATTGCTATAAGGCCATCATGACATATTGTAACAGCCATAATGATTATAAAAACAAATCGTCATAAGATCATCATGACATATTGTAACAGCCATAATGATTATAATTAATCTTTGTTCCATAGAAAAGGATATAACAAGATTGTGTTAAAAAAAATTACATGCATGATGCATAGACAACTATAAAGAAACAATAATAACACACTTTTGATTGTGATTGATTTTTGCTTATAGTCTTTAAATTTATTAAAGACATGTTACTTTTGAGGGTCCTTTCCAAGGTTGTTAAATGTCACCATTGTCAAAATATAAGTTCACATTGTGTTTAAAGTTTGTTTGAGTGACTCAACCTTGATCATGATCACGTGGACCTAGCTTGATGCCGTGTTCGCAATTATTATTAGAACATTGATTTTTGATTAATATGCAATATCTCAGGTTTATATGTTAACTATCTTTCTATACAAAATTGAAGAAGGAGAAGAAGGTTAGGGCGTGTGAGTAACTACTATAAAAGTTGGTTGAGAGTTATTTCAACGTAGTATTCACTTGTTGGATTTCACAATTTAAGGCAGCTTCTATCCGGAAAAATTATACTACTTCATTTTGGGCAGACATATATGGCTTGGCACTTCGACACTTTTTTTAAATCAAATATACAAGGCTACATATGACAAACAATCTAAATGAATCTTGATTGTTTTATTAATCAACGGACTGCATGCACACTCAATGGAGTCGTGGGATTAGATGGGGAAGGTAATGAGTCTCAGACGTTAAAAGTCCTTAATCGGACATGACAAATAATGTGTCGTCTCCTGAAGGGATGGATATATGGTTGGGTTACAAGCCTGGGTTCATTGGAACTTATAAGGTTACCTCTATATTAGACGTACGTCTCTTTTATTCTAATATTACATGTTCCAAGTGTGAGCAATTTCATTCCAAAAGTAGTCGACATAGTCACTTGTAGAACTTGGTAATTTAGACAAAAAGGGAATTGATTTACACTCGTTATTGTGTTCTATCTAAAATTGCTATAATGCGTGAGATCAAATTCAAAGATTGCAACTTTGCAAATAAATTTTGAATAAAACACACTCTTGCCTAACAGACTCTGATGATTGATGTTTAGGGGCTGCTGTTAGAGTATATATACGATGTGTTCAAGGGGCGTGTTTGGTACAGTCTACTTTGATCTCAACAAACACATTCAAATTCCAATCGGTCAAGGTGTCTTCTTCACTGAGTCATAAACGACATTAAAACGTCATCATATCTATGATCAAAAGTACACATATGGTATTGTTTGTATTTTGAAAGGACTGGTATTGTAGCCTCGTATCGACTTAAATGGCAAATAGACATAGTATCGTCACTCTTTCAGTTGCTACCTACTTGCTAATCGGATCCTATTTATAACTTCATCGCCGTTTGGAAAAGTCATATAACTTTCATCAGGTTACAAATACCTCTCCTATAATTTTGTAGCTGCATTTCACATACTAAATTATCAGAAATTTTAGGAGACAGAAAACAAGAATTTCATCCCTCGATGTAATCATCGGGTTTAATAAAGAAACAAGATGAAATTGGGAATAGAAATGGAAGATGTAAAAGTAGTAAACAAAAACAAAGATTCTTCCATGGTCATACCTATTGCCTAGGTGAGATAAGACCATTCTACCAAGCAATGTCCGACTATTTTTTTTCAACAGTTTTTAATAGTACTAATATAAATTTATAAATATAATATAGTTTGATTCAAAACGGACTTAACAATGTAAACTTAAAATTCAGATAGATAACTTGACTATTAAGAACACTTAACAATGTACTGTATGTATATAATAGCAGAGCTCAAACTTTTTTACGACAAACCCTTAGACTATTAAAAAAACAAGGTTATATTGATGAAAATTCTTTTAGTTCAACCACACAAGAGCATAAGAGTCGGTTTCTTATTATAATCCTCAAAATCTGGGAAATGAATTAAATTAATATAGTTCATATAATACGTACATTTGTTTCCACTACTCGAGGCCTTAATATATTGTTGACATTAATGTCATTCAGATTAATCATAAAATATGTGTTTGCAATTAATGAGATTAGAACATTAAAGTCAAATTGATACACATACCAAAATTGTCAGTCTTCCATGCATTTGGTTCTGCGTCCAGAAAGATTCAATATATACTCAAATTCTTAATTTCTCCATGTACCTACTGCTTCTATTGCTGTCGGACACCTTATTGTTAAGTTCCCCAGATTCTTATGTAAATAATTAGGGAAACCATATTCATTTTCACTTCTTAAGCAACCTTAACATAACGTTGAGCAATATACACATACACATGTTTATTTATTTATTAAAATTTTTCATTAAACTCTAGTAGTAAGGAGTTAAAGAAACCAAAAGAAAAAGAAAAAAAGGATTAGGACATGTCCGGAACAACCACTAAAGAGGCCATGAACCCAATCGAGCCAATACACACACATTTATTCATTTTCCTTGGCGAGTTTGAATTACTCAATACTTGGGTAAAACTTTTATAAACTTTGGAGTAACCTGATTCCATGAGGGTTGTTTAGTGTATATTATCATAAGCACTCGCAGATTTTGTGTATACGTCAATATTGAATTAATATGAAGCCCTTTATTGTATGTTTAGTATCGTGTTGAATGACGGATAGATCATCTTGCATATATTCCAAGTCATTCACGAGAGTAAATCTTAATGTATGCTAATTTTGTCCACTGGTTAGGATCACAAATAAAATGGGTAATGGTACCTTAAAGTGCATATATTACAGACACAAATCCATGAAAAATATGGCATTATATAACCCCTAAGTAACCCTTTTCTTGCGTTTTGGTATCACATTTAAGATTTGAACAACGACTAAATCTGTAATATGTTAAATACGNTGGTAAGGGTGGTGGCAATCATGCCTCCATACCTGTCTCATACCTCTCAACCCACCAATAATATCATTCCACCTAATTCATACTTTTTTCATACCTCACCATACTTTTTTAGTGGCAACCATGATTCCATACCTCAACTAATTTTATTTTTTTAATTTTTATTTTCATAATTATATTAAACAATTTAATAAAAACATAATATTTCATTAATAATAAAAAGAAAATTACATAATACTTAAAAAAAAGAAAAAGAAATAACTAGTCATCGAGGTATGGTAAGGTTTGAGCCTCTACGTGCTCCGTAAGATCATATCGAAGACGGTAATGGATATCTTCGTCGAGTAACTACCGTAGTACACTATCGTCATAAACTGGCGCGACCGGCTGATCCATTATATGAACCGGTGATATTGCCACCTCGTCGTATTTTAAAATCATATTGTGTGAAATATGTGAATTGTTTGTGTGAAATACGTGAATTGTTTGTGTGATTTGTAGGTAATTTATAAAGAAAAAAAAATATTTAGTCCAATAGCCAACGGCTCTTTTCCTTCTCAACGGTCCAATTCATAAATGAAATTCTTCCATGCCGTTGAGGCAAATATTGCCGCTCCCTTCCATACCTACACCATACCGCATGGGTGGCAATGGTGTTCACCGGCGGTATGGATCCAAACCGCATGCATACCGAGACCATTGCCACTACCCTAACTATTAAAGTATTACGCACGAGGTTTCATTGTTTAAAAATTATATGTGAGCAACTATATAGTTTCCTTGCCAAGACCACCATCTTTCCAATAAATTATCCTTACTTAATGTTCACATAACATCAAGGCAGAATCAGTAATAACTAGTCAAAAATAAGGACCGCAAATGATAAAAGAATATAATTAAGATGTGGGTAATGAATTGAATTGCATTTTTTTTCATATATAATACAATGATCACAATTGTTTCAGTGACTAGTACACAATGTTTTTTTTCAGTGACTAGTACAAAATGTATGGTAATTTTCTCTAGCTAATTTACAATATCTAATAAATTATAAATATTCACTTTTCACAAACAATAAATTGTATTGTGTAAATAAGTTCCTCAGTTTAATTGAAAGCCTAAATCTTTATGTTTCTTTTGTGCTATTAATTGAAAACTTTTATTTAAATGTAAACATAAAGTTTCATTGTCATTTTCATAGAAGAAAGCCTAAATCTTTATGGAGTATGAGATTATTCAATATAAAAAGGAAAAAATAGATGAAAAGGAAAAGATGGTAAAGGAATCATTTCTCTAACGTATTTACCTTTTTTTCCTTTCTCATCTTTTTTTCTCCCTTTCTTCATTTCCTACTCCCACGTCCACATAAATGAAAAGCATATCTCTCTCACACACACTCAGACACACACACATACCCTCTCTCTTTAGAGTCTCTTCAAGTGTCATTTTCTCACATATACTTCACATAAAAGATACAGCCATTCACTTAATACCTTGTCATCTCTCTCATACTCTCTCTCTAGAACTTCACAACTACTCCCAATTCACCATTGATTAGGCCCATCTCAAGAAATCTTGAGAAGGAAAGCACAAAACCTCCATCATCATCTTCATCATCAGCTCATGTAACAAACCCAAAACTAGTTTACTCTCACAAGACCACCATAATAACCATTAGCCAAGGGTTAGAGCAATCAAGCTAGATTGGCAAGAACAAGCTAGGTCTTTTTGTGACCATTTTAGTTAGTGAAATGGAGCTCTTTCCAGCCCAACCAGATTTGTCTTTGCAAATCAGTCCACCAAACACCAAACCCACTTCAAAAACATGGAGAACAACATCCTCTACACCAAATGATCAAGATAATACTAATGATTTAGATTTAGGAAATTTATGGAAACGCGCCTTTAACTCACAACAACTACACCACCATCAACAACAACAACAGCAGCAGCAGCAGCAGCAGAAACAACAACATCAACAACAACAGCAACAACATGGCTCAACAAGAAGATCCGAACCCTTTTTTGGGCTCGGCTTATCGAACCCTGGCTCGACTCACTCTACTAATTCTGACCTAACCCATTTCCACAATTTACTCTCACAAAACACCAACCCAACATCATCATCAGCTGCAGATATCTACCCATACCAACAACAACATCACCAAAACCACCATCAAGGGTTTAGCTCAGATTTAGGTTTCTTGAGACCTATAAGAGGGATTCCTGTTTATTACCAAAATACCCCTCCTAATTTCCCAATACTAGCTCATCCTCATCACAAGAACAATCAATCTTTGTTAGATCATTCTTGCTCAAATTCTAATACTACAAGCTCTATAATTCATGGCAATAATATTAACAATATTGTAAGATCAAGATTCTTGTCTTCAAGGTTTCCGTCCAAGCGTAGCATGAGAGCTCCGAGGATGAGGTGGACGACAACTCTTCATGCTCGCTTTGTTCATGCTGTTGAGCTTTTAGGTGGCCATGAAAGTATGTTCACCATTTTATCTTCATATTGTAATATTGTTTTTTTCATATGTAACTTGAATTATTGCATTTTCATGTACTAATCATATTGTTTTTTTTTTCTTAATGAATTTTAGGAGCCACACCCAAGTCAGTTCTTGAGCTAATGGATGTAAAAGATCTAACTTTGTCACATGTTAAATCTCATTTGCAGGTTAAGTTAGTCTTCATTTTGATTTAATTATTATCTGATACCATTAAATAATTGCTTTGTAAGATGCATTGTCTGTCTACTGTGTCAATATATAGTACACACACTAAAGACCTTCATACTGAAATCTGGAATATATATCTATATATCCTAAGATTCAGATTTAAATATTTTCCGTTTGACTTTAGCACTATAAGTTGCACTTTGCATTATTAGAAGAAACTTATTTATAATTTAAGGACCATTTTCAATGTTTTTTTTTCTTCTACTGCTAGCTAGATCTGATGGTTTTGCATAAACATAGCTTATCATTTTTCAGACTCTTTTTTTTTGGCGGAACTAAGAACCCTCTCTATTTAGACATTTATAATATAATACACACATATTGACTTTGTATTTATTAAGCGTTTAACATATGTGAGTACTCCTAATTCATATTTTTTTTTTACTTTGAATTATATATATATAAAATATAGGAGTATGTGTTTAGAAAGAGAGATGCATAGTAAGACAAAGGCCGAGGAATTGAAAACACAGTGATAGGGTCCAGGCAAAGACAAGTCTAGAGAGAGGGTTGAATTGAATAATTTTATCCTTTTTTTCAGAGGGAAACTTGAGATATGAGAGAGTACAAAAACGCCATCATTTGTCAATGATATGTTTGTATATGTCTAGCATCACATGTGGTTTCTGTCTTAACCATGCCATTAACCATAGTTAAGTCAATTGCTCAGGTCTTACACTTGTACAAACATGCACCTCTCTCTTTCTCTCATAAGCATTTATATGTATGTGTGAATGTATACATATATAATGTCAATGCCTAGTCGCATATACTATATTACTGCTGTGTACTCTTCATCATTTACTCATCATGTTTGTACTTTTGATATTCATATACCATGCATCATAGGCATTTATATCGTTTAACTTTTTAGGTCAGTTCAAAGGATTAAGTATCATATAGCCTTCATGAAAAAGATAATGTTTGTTGTAATAGAAGGAAACTATTAACATACTGTATTTCTTTATAAGGCCATGTTATGTAAATACATTTGAAGCAAGTTATTCATGGTAAATGCTCATAACCAAATAGCAGCCCTTAATTTACCAAGATAACTAATGTTTTTTAAAGCTAGCGTTGGTGTTAGGACGACCTAAAATATAAAGTTTTGTGTTTTTACGGATGAAGCATGAAATACTACTACATATACCATATTTCAGTGTCTACGAACATTAACATTCGTTTACTTTTGTGTTGCAGATGTACCGAACGGTAAAGACAACAGATCGAGCACCAGCTTCTTCAGGTTATAACTTCATCACTGAGTTTAACTTTAACTTCATCAACACTAGTGTGTGCTAAACTTGGAATTTACCTTTATTAACTTTGAACTGGTTGTTTCCATCATTAATTAATTAGGGCAATCTGATATGTACGAGAATGGGTCATCAGGCGATAATTCTGATGATATTATGTTTGACATTCGTAACCCAAGAACGACAGAGTTATCAGCTGAAAATGGAGGAAAATCTAGTGTTAACCAAGATAAAGATTATCAATATGGTCTATGGAGTAATTCATCAAGGTGAAAACTTTATTTGAACTTTCTCACATTTCTGTTTTATCTTTATGATATGTGAAGAAACTTTTTGTGATGAAATATATATGGTGCAGTGTATTGGACATAATTGATGCTAAATTTTAAACTTTAGCCTTTACTGAAACACATACAATTCAGAAAAAGCCAATATATAACAGTACTTTAACTGTATATCAAGTCCGAGGGACCTTTCCCCATTGAAAATTATCAAGTGTTCAATGGCCTACACATTAATTACCATCATACCAACCCCAAAGCTATTAATCTCATTTACATGTCATAATATGGATGTCATGCTTCTGTGTTATGACCAAACATATCGAAAGATCATGGCTGATTAACAACTTTTAAACACATTTCCATTGTCAACATTATATACTCCTTATTGGGTCATCAACAATAATTCATTATATACTAATGAATAATGCATGTTATTTGGAGTATTCAATTTTGGGCTGTTTAGTTCATCGTCAAGGAATAAAATAGGAATTTTGTTTGGATGCTACCTTTATTAATCTCCATAGATAATTCTCCTAAATGGCCAACTAAGTATCTCTGGTCCAAGTATCAACATGTATATGTATCTCGGTCATCGCACTAATCTTATCTTGTGGATTCAAGTCTTCTTATCGACATGCCAGTGTCATTATTTGCAATTATTAACTTGTGGTTTTAAACATATCTAAGTGGTTCCAAAAGGAGATTCAAAATAAAACAAGAAGTCCCTCAACATAATAACAATTAAGTGAAGAAATATATATCTCTTTCCCTTTGATTGTGTGGGCTTCATGGCCATTCTATGTGGGACATACTAGTAAAACTTAGTGTCTAAGCTAAGCCCTTCTATAAGAAAATCTGTCGATGCTAAATCTACTATCTGTTTAGCTTTTTGTGCAGTGTGAGTGTGTGTTATAAACATCCCTTTAATTTCATTCTTCTATTTTATCTTGCTGCATGTGTAATTGCATTACACATGGGTTGGATTTTATCTTTATCTAAAACAAAAGGAAAAGTGATAAATTAGCTATAAACAAGACAATGGAAGGTAGCTTTCTTTATGAGTTTGATTTCTGCATGAGCTTCCCACTAAATATTATTTGTTGCAGGGAAGCTTGGTTGCATGGAGAACATAGAGATTCTGAAGGAAACAAACCATTGCTTGAGGTAAATATTGGTTTTTAATGCTTCTTCTAAAATTCATTATATAGTTTAATAAGTTTGTAGATCTCCTTTCACCACTTTTGATACATTCTATTATGCGATAGTAGTAACTTTATGCTTTGCATGAGAATATATAAATCTGTTCCAATTTTCATGAGAATGTTATATAAAGTGGCAAGAAAGAGAGCAAGGCTTTTGAAAAGCCGAGTCAAATCACCCAAAAAAATATATATTAATGAGTCCATTACTCATTTCTTTAAGTAAAGCCAACACTCTTGAAGAAATCATAAGAAAACCTAGCCAAATGGTACTAAAACTTATACATGAAAATTTCTCAATGGGCTCGTTACTAATTAAGATTAGTAACTTTATATACAAAACCAGTGATAAGATAAATAAAGCTACACTTGCCTAATGCAATAACGCTTTTTTTCTGCTAGAACAGTAACATGTACTTATAATGCTTTTTTTCTTCTGCTTCAAGCACATCTCCTTTAATTCTATGGGTTATGAATATCGGGATCACGTTACATCTATAGTCTAAAACGCATTACAACACGATTTCACCTATCATGTACCGACCTATGGGCAGATTTTACTGTAAAATAAACTTAATATTACATTCTCTAGCGTTATTTACACATGCACACACACAAATGTGCACATAATGTATGTTTTTCCTCCATATGTAAAATATTGATAAATTTCTGTGGTTATTTATATTTCAGAAGGAAATGAATTCAAAAGGTCGGAATTATGAGCGATTGTCAGAAGTAAGTTCATCAAGCCCCAAGAAGCCCAATCTGGAGTTCACTTTGGGAAGGCCACAGTGACATATGAGGATCATGATGATCATATGATATATATGTATGTGTGTTTAAAAATACATATATGTAGGGAGTGTACTACTCATTTTGATATAATTATGTTTTTGAATGGGAGCTAGTGAAAGAGAATCAGGTACCACTGCAAAAATCAAAATCAGGAGATAAAGGAAAGAAAAGAAGAAAAAGAGAGCTAAAGAAAGACAAGGAGACAAGAAAGACAGAAAGCAATGAAAGTGTGGAGGATTTCAAAAGCATGAATGTCCTTCCTATCAAATTTGTGAGAGATCTATATCACCCTTTTGATAATATATATATATTACATTTTCATCATATGATTGTTCTTGGTTATGAAGATAAGAATGAAATCCAGTTAAATTTGTATCTTGTCGTCTTAAGGGAGTAGCGTTTAACTTTCTTTTATATAGCCGATATATGTACGGTAACATTTGAATTTATAATCCAAATTATGAACTAGCTATTAGGCATTGACGATCCACATGTATAGAAAAAGAAGAGATGGCTCAAGTGGAAACTTGTTTTAGAGAATATATAAAAATTCGGTTGATATCTTTACATATATTGTGCTTGATGATTTTTTTTTTTTTTCTTTTTTTTCTAGATTCGTCATTGTTATTATTGGGGTGTGCTTGGCTAATGTAAGGTTGTTGAGAGAGAGCTTTAACTTTGTTAAAAGCATAATTTGGTGATCATTGGTAATTGCAAAGGAGTACTTTCCATTTAGCAGAAAAAAAGGAGTATATTTTTGCCAAACGTGTAAGAGAGCTCTCTATTTATTCCCATGCATTGTCACATGCTTTACACTTGCTAAAATAAAGGAAAGTAAAGAAAAAGATAACGTCAACATGAAAAGAGAACTGAAATATGTAAGAAATTGGTAGATGCATAAAATAGCACATAAGGGAAAAAGTGCAGAAATGGTGTTCCTTTCTGACCGTGTTTCAATGCTCATTGGTTTATGTGTAAATATATGGAAAGATTATAAGCTTGACCAAAAGATAATGCAAAGGATGATGAAAGAAATTTAATGTTCAAAACTTTAACTGAAAAAAAACCGTTGGTTACAAGAAATTTGATTAAAAACGGAATAATTACTTTAGTACTATCTGACCAGTAATTTCGTCTTGAAAATCAGGGATTATTGATCTTCTTTGTCCCTTGCTTAATCTGGAAAAGGTATTTTCTACATTGTATCATAAACAAATGGGCAATGATATATACACATACAAATTTACTTGGCACACATACAAATCATGAATAAAGACAAAAAATACCCATGTAAATCTATGTGTGCAAAGTAAATTTGTATGTGTATATATCATTGCCCTAAACAAAATAGTGTCTTAATTAACAATCCACGTACCAAATCTAGATGATGTGATTAACTTGCGAATCATGCCCTTGTCGTAGCAAAGTATTCAAGATTTTTAGATGTGGTTGTTCAAGCAACGATTTTGGTTCCTCTGAAAATATAAAAAAATCTGACTTCCTCCGATAAGCGGTCAAACAAAGAACTCATACTTAATGACATAAAGCTCTTGTCTTTCGATTGGATTCTTGTAGGATTTCATCAAATTTTAGTTCCTTTCCAGCTTTTAAACAAGCCATCGTTAAAATAATAATAATAATAATAATAATAATAATAATAATAATAATAAATCGTGGCACATTACTAAGAAACAAATGTCAACTCGGGTCGCTAAGACAACCATGGTAATGATTTGGGTTCATTAGATGCACAATTTGTGACGATTTTCAACTTTATTAGTACTATTCGAACAATAATTTGATATTAATCAATTTGAATTCTATACATGTATAGACACATTACTTATTCCAAAGCATCGTTGTCAAATAATAGAGGAAAATAATTGAGAGACCTAAATATGTAACTAATTTATTCCTAAACCTATCTAGTAGTATCTTGTTGGTTTGTGAAAAAATTGATCATTTGGCTGCAGCCAACAAAATTATGTCACGCAGTTTAGGCATATCTTTAAACCTCTCGATAACTTCTCTTTAGTAAAACATCTATTGGTTGGTAATGAAGAATTGAATATGTAGTAGATTAGAAAACAAATATTAATATTAGCAAAACTGTATCTTTTTAAAGGGAAAATTATAATTTTCTTCCTTATGGTCTCCAATTTTCGAATTGCATGTCACTTCCAAGAATTAATTATGTTGGACGCTATTGTTGTTTATAATTTGTAACATTCTATTTCCATTACATTAACGTACGTCAAATATTACCATTAACGTACCTCACGTGCATTTCACGTGAGGGTATGCTTGTGTTTTCCGTTATCCCTCCACTCTTTTAACAATCTCAAAAAATCCTCTTTAACATTATTCCTAAAGCAGATCCTTTTGCATTCCAGGTTTCTAAATTTTGAAAATCACAAATTAACATAACACTTGATCTTCAATGGTCAGATGCACATTTAGGCAGATTCGTGCCAAGAGCCCCCGAATAAATGACCTTGGTCTCATTTACGGTAAGCTTTATTTTCCTTTTTTTGAAAGATTAATATGTAGTTAAGAACATGCATACTATGTGTGAAAACGACCTTATGTACACCTAAATTTGTATTCCATAATTTTTGTGTTTTTAATATTTATTTTGTTTTTGGTTGTACAACCTTTTGATTTTTTTTTTTCTGATTCATATGATAACTTATTGAAATGCCCCTTTCCTACTTTGGCCCATAAAATTTTTGCGCAATGGCTTGAACCAAAAAGGCCTTCTGTTACTAATCATTAAAATGGTGTACATCTATTACAAACCAGCCCTTGAAAGTATTTTTAAATGAAATTAGACTCGGATACCTATAAATAATGTAGGGCACGATTTCTAACGACTTACGGTTCAATAGATGTGATTTTTATAAAATGACCAAAAGCTGGAACTGCCCAAAGTCACACAGCTGGAAACTCCAGCCGCGGTTGGAGGCCTCTGAAGACCCCATAGCCGGCAGCTAAAGTCCTTAATCAGCTGACGGCTAATAGCCTCAGGACTGCACAAACTCTTCTTGACTTGCCTCTTTGACACAAAACTCGACTCCAATGACCCGTCACATCACAAGGACATCCAAGAATCATTTAAACATCAAAACACATTATTTTTATACATGTACTTTGTTTCAAAGACCCATAAACACATAATTATGAGGTTTACCAAACACCCATTTCTACACATTTTACATACAATTCTTATACATCACACATGACCATTTCTTCAAAACAATACTTGGACTTGGGACACTTGACAACAACATTTATAAATCACTTTCGACACTTAAACATCAACTTGGGGTTTCAACGTGATTGAGCTCAGTATCTAGTACTAAGCTCCTAAGCATATTCCAATATACTTCCAACCCGTGCCTTTACATTCTTCAAATAAGCACCTAAAAAAAGGTTAAAGAACTAAACCGTAAGCGAAAACGCTTAGTAAGTAAAAGACATAACAAGATATAATAGATCATTAATCATAATTTGCATCATAATTTTTACTTGATTCGTCATTCATTAACATACACATAAACTCTACATACCTTTGCTAGTTTCATAACTAGGCTATCCACAACATTGCTAGACATACACCAACTAATTTCAATAAACACTTAAGCTTCACATACCTTCAATGGCATCTCAATTATGCAAAACACAACTAACTAGTTTAATCAACTAGCCTCACTTTAATATTAAACCAAGCATACTAGTATTAAGCCTTTCATATCCTTAATACAAACATGATAAACTCAATATAACATCTTGTTATAGTCAATTTACTTATCTTTATTCCAGGCTAAATTTACCAAGAATATCATCATCATCACCACTTGAGTCCTTACCAAATCATTATCAAGACCTATTTTCACATAAAAACAATAACAATAATAAGGGTTTATACAACCTATAACTTACTCAATTTCATTCATTTACCATCATATGATCATATCTTGATCATATGATGAAATCCCCAATTACTCCACATAAACCCTAACTCTTAATACATCAATTCAACTTTATAACGATCACTTACTTGTAGGAGGTTGTTGCTATGGACCAACCCTAGATTAGTACCTTCATATAATCATCACTAGCTCAATGTTTTCCGTCTCCTTTTCTTGATTGGATTATCCCTCACACACACAAGACTACACTACACTTCACTAGTAAACACTATGCAAATGTGGAAATGTCTAGAGAGTTTTAAGATAAACTAGTTAGTTATTAGTTTGCCTATTTGGCAACTATGGTCCCTTAAGTCCTTTCTCTTCCTATTTGTGACACATAATACTTTCTAAACCATTTACAATATATATTGACTTATGATTTGACTGTCGGGTTTAACTAACCAATCAAATAAAGTCTTTTAACTTATAAAAGTCGAAGCCAAACTTACTTAGTAGCATCCTCGTAATATAACACTTAAAACTTGGTTTTGGGGTGTTACACCTATTTACTCTAAAAATACATCATACAGGTGTGTTTAGCTACCAAACAGAAAGATGTTATGGTTATACCAATATTGCTATACCAATTTAAGAAACTTGGGTACTCATTGGATGATGGTTTAGTTCCTTTGATGTCTGATGAAGTTGTGGTTAGTTTGTTAACATTTGTGCCTAGATCAAGGGAGTCATTAGTTGAAAAAAAAAACTTGATGGAAGTTAGGAACCAACCAAAAGGTGTTGTCATTGAAGGAATTGAGCAGAAAAGAAATGTCTTGTTTTTAGAGTGGTCTGGTTCAAATGAAGTAGAAAAGACGCCAGTAGTTAACAACACATCATAGGAGAACACAAGCAATGTGTTGTTGTTAGAGTAGCCAGGTTTAATTGAAGTTGAAAATGAGCCAACTCTTGTTGAATATCCGGTAAAGGGTCAACAAGAAAGGTATGTAAATTCCTTGAATGGAGTGTTATCCTAAGTTGCTTGGTATTATCAATAACAATGTTGGTCTCTCGGATCCTGAAAATGAGGTACCCCTATGCTCTTTTGAAACCATTAAAGAAAAAATGGCAAGGATGACTCTTGATGCATTCTGTTTCAAATATCTTATAGAAGAAATAGATTTTGAACTTAAGTATGTTAGTGAGATTGTAAAAGAAAAACTAAGTCAAAGTAAAGTTAGTCAATATGAGGTAATGGAAGATGTCCATGCCACATTTGACAACATACTTGAAAAACTTGGTTAAGAGGATAAGAGAATTAATGGAGTAGTTAAAGAGGGGATTAATGAAGAAGTTGAAGAGGGGATTAATGAATTAGTTGAAAAAGTGATGAATTTTGGTGTGAATGAAGTAGAAGATGATGCAAGTATTAGTGGGAAGGATATTGTTGTATTAATTATGCTTATGTAAGCCTTAATGTTAGGCCAATTTTGGTACTTGTATGCCTTATTATCACTGTTTGATGTCATTTGACTATTATTAGTAAAAAAAATGGTCATTTGAGATTGCCTTGTTAACACCATTATAGGGCTATAGTGTATGTTGACATTTATAAGTCAAACACTGTCATGTTTGTTGACTTTTATAATCAAACATTGTCATTTGTGGATACCTTCTTAGCATCAATTTAGGACATTTTTTTTTGTATTCGTTGACTTTGTTAGCCAAACCTACCCATTTTAAATGAAGATATAATGAAACTTACCCATTTTGTACCTATTGACTTTGTTGGTCAAACTAACCAATTTTACATCAAAAAATATAGTGAAATTTGCCCATTTTTATAGCTATTGACTTTGTTAGTCAAACTTACTCATTTTAGATTACCATCTAACCACTCTTTTGGATTTGCCATTAGAAGATCGGCTAAAACAACTATTTGTAATACAAAAGCTTATATATTTTTATTCATATAATAAAAGGTCTTTACAAAAGAATAATTAACTAAATCCTCATCCAAACCCATAAAAAAGACCTTTAACTATTACAAAGCACGTGAGGATCACTAACGGTAATATTTGACAGGCATTAGTGAAAGGACATTAGGTGCTACAAACTATAAACAACAATGACATCCGGCGTAATTAATTCTTGGGAGTGGCATAGAGGGCATAAAATGAAAATCACAGGGACAAATTTCATAATTTTCCCATTTTATTATCTTCTTTTGAGGATAAGTAGAACATACATATTTGTAAAACTAGAAAGAAACAAGAAAATACAACGACCCTAAACAACCATATCAACCTAAACGACACTACAACCACTACAACTCTAATGGAATTGCAAATTTGGTATTCCAACAAATCAGAGGTGAAAACTCCACCATGGAAACCGAAACAAAAACACATATAACACTTAAGAGAAATTACTCGGCAAAAAGTGTGGAAACGGTGGAACACAAACAACTTATATGAAACCTACTGAAATGTCATACAATACAATTTCAACACGATTGGTGGTACAACATTACGTAGAAACGTTGGCCCCAAAAAAATCTATTTTTTTTTTGTAAAGGGGATACCCCTAGTTAATTTTATTACTCCCAAAAAACATTTAAGTACATAGGATATGGGTGCCCATTACAAAGACAAGAAAACAAACGAACCAATTATGCTTCAAAGCAAAACTATCGTAAGAAAGACAAATCAAACTTATAAACAACTGCTATAAGAACAAGAAATAAAACTAATGTTTAAACTGACCGCGAAGGTTAATATCCATTGCATCACAAAATGTCCGTTGTTCCGGAGTTAATCCTTGAAGGTCATAAGTGTTAAATAGATCATAGTCTTCATCCTCATGTAAACTGGCATCATATGCACCTACACTAGTCATGTAATGAAAAGTCTCATTATAAACATCTTCGACTTCATCAGAATCCGAGTCTTCTCCTTGCTTTCTATAGTAGAACTAGGTCCACAGACCGATGTTACATTAGCCTCCTTTTGCATAGGAAGCGACTTCCCATCATCACCCAATAACACAAGCTTCCCATCAAGTATTTGATTTTCTATATTATTAATCTTTTCAACGAGAGATGTAGCACTTAGACTACCAAATGAATCACTAGGTCACTTGCCTGTGTATCCAAGTTCCCATTCCCATTACTATCAGCCAAATCTTTATGGGCCTCTCCATCCACCATAGAGCTTAATACATCAAAAGAGTTCGAAGTAAAAGGACCCGTAGTATTAATTTTATCATTAGTTTCCTTCGGTTACCTTGTAGCCTTAGGTAGATAAGCAAACTTAGCCTTCAAACCAATTTGAACCTCACAAATAGGATGGTTTGGAGTTTTGGTGTTCTTCATAATATTCGAGACAAATTTTCTAGGACATTCATTAAGAACGTGACCAAAAACCTTACAGTTTGTGCATCTTGGAAGTGTCAACTCATACTCAATATGCATAGTGTGCATAATATACCCCTCACCTTTGAATTTTGGCACCGCCACCACAAGTGAGTATTTCAGCTCCACATCAACTCTTACCTTAATTATATCACGAGCATAGCTTCGCCTACCACAAGACTCCATGACATAGTTGACGTGTAAGAATCAAGCATCAAAGTGTACCAAGTTTTGTTGCAATAGTATTTAACCCATCTTCCGTGAAAGCGGTAATAGGAATATCATGAAGTTTAACCCAAGTCGGAACACTACACACATCCTCCTTCATAATATTCGCATCCGGTGATCATTTTTTCTAAATTAATGGCACGTTACGAATTAACCACGGGCCATTTTCAAGCATTTTATCTATCCCGTCTGTAGAATTAAACTTGAAGAAAAAGATACTTTGGAATTCCTCATCGATTTAACAAGACCGAATTTACTCCAAGTATTTTTTACATAACTCTCAACAACCGGGTATGCCACACGCTTGCCCAAACAGAAACCATACACTATATCACTAAACCGTTCATGAACAACACAAATCGACTCCATTGATACAGTAACATCAGCTCCATTGCCTGCCGTTGCAAGCAATTCACGAAAATTTGACACTTTTCCTACTCGTCTCACCATCAACCAACTTAGCGTAAGAAATAAGCCCTTTGGTAGCATCATTCAACGCATTAACTGCTGTAGACATTATAATACTTGGATACTCAGCAGAGTAAGCACACACATTAGTAGGAATTTCACATGAACCGTCCAATTTTTCGAATGCAGAATATAAGACAGATTCCTGTACAGTAGAGGTACAGCCTCATCCACATCATTGTTATCCTTTGATGAAACATCAGCAAAACCACCATGTTTCTCATTAACACCTCTCCCTCCCTCACTCCCTTTCGGACTCAAGACGCCTTTTTGCTTACTCACTGATAATGACCATACACAATTCAGAACAGAACTGATTAAAAATGACAACCAACAAAACCCTCAACCAATTATAATAAGTATCAAATCACGTCAGGTTAGGGTTAATAACAAGAGCATAAACAGTAATAAGCAATCAGAGGATCAATACGAACACAAAATAAAATAACGATATTAAACAAACCTTAGAAACCGATACAAACCCTAATCTTCCAAAACAATGAAATCTCATGATAGAATCGATATAAGGATGTTTAGATCGAACAAAAAGGTGTGTAATAGGCTCACGTAACATGATCTATGAATCAGGAATTAATTTGGTAAAACCCTCTTAAGCTAAACCTTCCAAGACCCTTAACCCCTACTCGGATAACCTTTACCAAAATAATGCCAAAAATGACTCCCACACCCAACTGTCGAAACTACAAAAAAATACCATACTCGATCGGGAACAACAAACCGAAGCCATGATTCACACCATGACCTATGAAAGGTGCTAGAAAATCCCTGGTCACGATTTGACGTGTTTTAAAAAATAGCAATGGTTTCTAGAAGAAATTAATTAACTTTATAAGGTTTATGTTGGTGACCTCAAACTCTTGGTGGGTCAGCTTTGTTTGTAATTTGGTTAACTTGTAATTCTAGAGTTGTATAATTCTCAATTTATTAATGAAATTTAGGTCGTTGTAGAAATAATAATAACTCAAATAATAGATCTACAGTGTTTTGCCAACCAGTGAAAAGTATAACTTTTTTCTACATTAATTGAAATATCTGTATATGTATCTATATCTATATCTATACTACCTATAAATCATTTGATGCTTTCTATAAAAAGAAATCTTAAAAATTGTAAGTTACACGCCAATATTAGCAATGTTTATGAAGTTCAAAACTACACCAATTTTTGTAACATCATCCGTTTAATGCACGTTTTTGTAGATGACAATTTAATAACTTGTTAAATTAATAATGATGGTCATTCAATTCGTCAACATTTAATGTAATATCAGTAATTTAATTGGTCAAATATATATTGGTTCTCTTACATCAGTATCAATAATGACGGTGTCACTAATAGAAAAACATGGATACCATTACTAAAAACTATTGAACGTCGCTCGTTTGTTGTCAACCAATTTGAACATGTGAATACTGGATATAAGATACTTGCATTACTATCGCTTAATGTTATACTCCCTCCGTCTCAAAATTATAATCCATATTTCATTTTCGAGATGTCTTAAAATAATTGTCAACTTTCCTTTTTAAGTAAATACTAGAGAATTAGTTGAAGGAATATTCTATTTGAGTGATATAAAATTAATGTGGTCCCATTTTCATTAAGATTTGTGATTTTTGTCTCTTGACAATAATTTTGAGAAGGGGGGAGTACTATTATTTTAAATGTATCGTCATCCGTAAGGTTATTGTTAGGAAATACGTATAACCAAATAACCTATGTTCGTCAGAATAATATACCCACTGCCGCAATGCACGATACTTTGGTAGTCCCAAGTTAAGTGAACAAACGTATAAGGTTGAACATGCATATCACGAACTGAAAATTTGGTGGAGGGACAACACATTCTTTTAGGTAAGTCTTTAAATGTTGCGTTCACAACTTTTTTTTATAGGTGTCTACCATTTTGTTAGTTTTATTAAATATGTGTCCCATTCGATCTATTATTATTTTGACAAGAGGGTACGCATGATTTTTAGTATTTTCCAGAGTCATCTTACCTACTGCTACTTATGGTAAAAGAATACTACTTTTGACTTATCCCATGCAGCTAGATCTTATATGTTACTATTGAGTCTAGTTACTAGGATGATCGGTCATAGATTGTGTAATAGAAGAAGGCCTCACATTTTCTTTATATGTATTAAAATGTTTGGTCGGCTAATCGAAGAATGCGCTGTGAGGTGGAAGGTGGCCGTGGAAATGGTAACTTATGAACAACAATGTATGGATATTAATTGGGGTGATTCAGTAGTTGGATCATTTGGAGATATAGAAGCGATTGTGTTTTGATCCGAAGATACCTAGGAAAAACATACTTGGTGGGGAGAAAAAAACCTCTCTTTTACTTGGATACTTCATAGAAATAAACGTTTTAGATCTAATCGGAGTGATTGGATCAATGATCCTAAAATCGCTCGTAAAACCATCATGGAATCCTGTCTCTCCTCTCCTCTAGCATCTCGTTAGAGTGTTTTTAACAAGTTTCCGTCCATCAAAATATTTCATTACTCACACTCTCGATACATATATGGTGAACTTTGTACTCTCCATATGTTAGCAAGTGCAAATCATGTTTAGTGATATAGCTTATAGTAAAATTTTGTTTTATGTATGTATAATAACTGTTTCATTTAATTTAGATTTTAAACATGCAAAATCTACTAACCGGCCATATTTTATTTACATTTTTATGTGCTGCATAGGAGGGGGTATGTATACTAACCAAACGATTGAATAAAAAGATGAAGGAAATATTAAAATAATGAAAAGAAGTAAGAACCACTTTTCCTTTATTTGGCTTTTGTTACTTTCTTACAAATTGCCTTTCCTTTCCACTTTAAACTTTGGGTAGCTTTCCCTACTTTGCATCAGTGAAACAAGAAAATAAAGGTGGAATTAATGTCATTAGCTTTTTGGAATTTTTTGATAAATTTACAACTTCTTGCTAAAAAAAAAACATAAGTTTACAACTTACCCGCCTTCACCGGCATCTACCTTAATTGGTAAAAATGGATTTTGTAAATTGGAGTATTGGACCAATGTTTGAGCCCCCACCCGTAACATGATAATTGCACGTTCTTAACCGCAAAACTGTCGTCATGGTAATAAACTTATTATCGTAAACAACAAATTACAAGTCCTCATTTTTAAAACTCATGAGTTTTCTTTCTCTCTTTTATCTATCTTTTACGTACACCTAGGAACACATACACGCCTTTAAAAACTATCCAAATCGGATTATCAAACTCCTTCCGTAACCGGATATCACTAAAGATCGGTTGACGACAGTATCATTGTTGCATCATTAGCGTCTCATTCATCTACATTATCGCCGCATAGAACGGTTCTATTCTAGTTTTAGAGAAAACTTTTGTATATTTATTTACATATTGCTGATATTTATTTGCTTTATAAATATTGTAAAAGCATTAACACCCCAGAGACAATTCATGCAATGAGGACTGTTTATTTTGTGAAGTAATGTAAAATATGGATAAAATGGTCACTTTAATCAGTGATACTCAGAAATAAGCAATAATTTTGAGATGACATATAATAATAATACAATGTACAATAAGTTTGAATAAAAATAAGTAGCAAGTACTGAAAAAAAAATTATCCGCTTAGAAATCAATTATGAAATAATGACCTGTTGTAAACTCAAGTGATTGAATGAATAAAAATTACATAACCACTGAATAAATAATGTTAACTTTTTAGGGTTATGTCTTAAACTGTATATATATCATTAAGAGTACTCCGTAATGTTTAGTTTTGGGAAATGGGATTTAATAAATATAAAGAAAGGTGGGTAGGTTGGAACTGTAGTGAAGCAGTGAATGTAAGGATCAAGGATGTGTACAAAACGGGTCAAGAATGTCAAATTATTTAAGAATGATTACACCATCATTTTTGGTCCACGCTCTATCACATCCACGTGTCACAATCTGGATACAAGTTTTAGATAACAGTAGCCGTCAGATCTGTCGGTGGGTCCCCCACACACTGATTCATCAAGCAAAATTGACTAGTAACTGTTAAGGTTTTTGACACCTTGTTTTCATCCAACACTTTTAAACTTCGGGTTTTGTTTTTGCCAGTGAATTCAACAGCACCAGACAAATTACTTAATTCTTCTTTTTTAGGCCATATTCATTTTAGAGTGAATTACATAAATCGTCCCATTGGTTTGCCAGATTTCACACGTTTAGTCCCCTTGTAATTTTTTCCCAGCGGGTCGTCATATCTTTATGGCTTGACATTTTAACAGATCTTGTCGAGTTTCCACAATGATGTTTAAACGGCCGTTAAACACCCCCACATGAACGTGATGGTATAATTGTTTTTTTTTGCTTTTCCCTCTCTTTAGTCTTGCATCGACTCTAGTTTACACCTACACCATATTAGATATAAACCCTTTTTATCTGCTCATTTGTTTTCAAACACACCATTTAACCTTTGAAATTCCAAACACACACAAATCTCTGTCATGGTCGATTTCGAAAAATGTTCTCTTCGACAACAAGGAAAAGCTTTCGATCATGTAGGAGCATATGGAATGTGTTCTTATGGTTATCATATTCTAAGTTTGTTATAAAATTCACCTTTTTATGTTTCTTGGCTCATTAATTGGATTGATTGAAGCAATTTATTGATTTATATTTTGGTACATTTCAACAAAATATAAGAACCCTACTCTTTTCACATTAAAGATAAACCCATAGTGGTTTTTACCTTGGGATCTGTAAGACGGTACATGAATGGTGAGGTTAACTGGTTTAATGCGGTTGATGTTGATGAATTTTTGGTTCATGACATGCCAGACTTGTTAGGTTATAAAAATGAAGTTATGTTTTATCATTTTAAAATTCTTAACAGTAGTTTAGATTCAGGGCCTAAACCTTTAGTATCAGACAATGATGTTATAGAGATGGTCAAGCATATAGGAACATTCAAAGCGATAGAGGTGTCCATTGAACTCTGGTTGTGAGTTATAGATGATCTCGTGTCACAACCTCAAAGTAAGGCCAAATGCAGTATGTGACACACTTCCATAACTATACTCATTAGTTAGTGTGTTTGTGGGTGTGACGTGAGAAACAAAAATAGAGAAGAAGAGGACATTTCCTAGTAAGCAGTTTAAGTTAGAGTTCCTATAGCAAGAACAAGTCTTTAATCATTATTCCCAAAAGTAAATAATTCCTAATTCTTGATTTAGTGGTATTATAACTTAGGTTTCATGAAAGATGGAATTCGGGGTTTTGGGTAAAGGAGATTTTGAGACAAATCGAAGGAAGTATGTTGTTAGAGGATTAAGCCTCTTTAAATTATTTTGACTAATTGATGATTTTAGGGGGTTTTCATATGATCATGATGAATGATCATATGCATGTTAAGAGGTAAATTAGGTATGTAAATGGGTACTATTGAACCATTTATTTTGTTATACATTGAGGAAATGCTAAATTTTGATAGTGAATCTTGTATAGGAAATCAAGTGTTTTGGTATTGACTTTTGAGGTAGAATTAGCCACCTTTGAGGTAAGTAATTCAATTATAACTTGTTATTATATATGTTTTATCATATTGATGATTTGTGTTATGAATGTGTTAAGAGAATATGAAGCTAGCTTTAGCTAGTTCGAACCATATGAAATGATGATGATGACTAATGTTATGTGATTAGAAAGTGATGATAAGATAGCATGGACCTAAATATTAAGATTAGGAAAGTTAGTCATAACTAGCTATAGTAAGTTATTAGTTTAGCTTTATAACAAACTATGACATATGAAGGTATTTTTTGATGTTAGTTGATAACGTGATAAAGTGTTATTTATGCAAGTGAAGAGTTGGTTTAGTCATGTGGACTAGTGATGCAAAGTAAAGCTGCAAGTATGATTGAATTATATATTATAGCTTGTTATTGTCGATTACTTACGAAGCGTTAAACCAAGTTAAACACCCCCACCCCCACGTATTTATGTAAAAGATGTATTTTGAATACTCAAATGTTTTAATATTGTTTTTAGTTTGGTTGAGAAATCAAATGTACTAAGTACAAGTTTACATTTCAAGGGTTTAAAAGGGGTGTTTGTCATAACTCCATTTGATTTGAAAAGTAAAGCTTACGTACTTC
>LBNU01016970.1:0-34454 GCA_014162995.1 Artemisia annua | reverse complement strand
TTTTTTTTTTAGCAAAAATCACCTTAACGTGGCGTTAAGGGGTTAACGCCTCGCGTTAACGCACCCTTAACGCCGGAAGGTGCAACGGATAACGCACAATAACGTGCGTTATTGGGCTGAATAACGCGAGGAGGTGGGCATTGTTGCGGATGCTCTAAGGTTAGTTAATTGATATAGAGCATATATTAACCTCTGTGAAACAAAAGAAAAAACCAACCATGCATGTTTGAGGCACATCGTATACTAGAAAAAAAGAGATTACCCTAGTTTGAAAATTAAAAGTTACCTATGTAGCAAAAAATGCAAAGGATCCTAAATGTTATTTATGAGATACCACAGGACCATAGTTGTAATTTACTCTTGTTTAGACTTATAAAGTCGGTCACATAACCATGCAAACCGACTTATTTCTTTTATATATGTACCCGACTCCCTCATTCGTTCACACTTATATTATAACCTCAACTTTTAACGATCCAAACCCTAGTTACGATGACGGTGCAAGAGGAAACGAGGTCGGAAGAGAAGGCGAGGAAGTGGACGCAGCTGAACTCGAAACGATATAGTGATAAAAAGAAATTTGGATATGTCGAGACTCAGAAACAAGACATGCCTCCTGAGCATGTAAGGAAGATTATTCGGGATCAAGGTGACATGTTATCAAAGAGATATCGACGTGATAAACGTGTGTATCTAGGAGCACTTAAGTACGTACCCCATGCAGTGTATAAGCTGCTAGAAAACATGCCAATGCCGTGGGAGCAGGTTCGTAATGTTAAGGTGTTGTATCACATTACTGGGGCGATCACGTTTGTTAACGAGATTCCGTGGGTTGTTGAACCGATATTTATGGCGCAGTGGGGGACAATGTGGATTATGATGAGAAGGGAGAAAAGGGATCGAAGGAATTTCCAGAGAATGCGGTTTCCTCCTTTTGACGATGAAGAGCGTCCGTTGGACTATGTCGATAATCTTCTGGATTTGGATCCTTTGGAACCGATTCAACTAGAGCTGGACGAGGAGGAAGATTCCGCGGTTTTTAATTGGTTTTATGATCATAAGCCTCTGGTGAAGACAAAGCTTATTAACGGACCAAGTTACCGTAAATGGTATCTCTCGCTACCTATCATGGCGACACTCCATCGATTAGCAGGACAGGTACTTTCTGATTTGGTTGATCGTAATTATTTTTACTTGTTTGATACGGAGTCATTTTTTACAGCCAAAGCTCTTAATATGTGCATACCAGGTGGCCCAAAATTTGAGCCATTGTTTCGTGACATGGATACAGGTGACGAGGATTGGAATGAGTTTAATGATATAAATAAACTAATTATTCGTTCACCTTTGAGGACAGAGTATAGGATTGCGTTTCCTTATCTGTACAACAATAGGCCTAGGAAAGTAAGGTTAGGTGTATATCATACACCAATGGTTATGTATATTAAACCGGAGGATCCTGGTTATCCGGCATTTTATTATGATCGCCTGATAAATGTTATAAACTATGTTAACAAAGATCGGCGTGAGGATGACGAAGATGAGGACAAATTCTCTTTGCCAGATGGTGTCGAGCCCTTGCTTACTAGAACTCCCTTATATACCGACACTACTGCTGATGGTATTTCATTGTTATTTGCACCTCGTCCCTTTAACATGAGATCTGGTATGATGCGACGTGCTCAAGATGTCCCTCTTGTGTCCGAGTGGTACAAAGAACACTGTCCACCTTCTTATCCAGTGAAAGTCAGGGTTAGCTATCAGAAGCTGTTGAAATGTTTTGCTTTGAATGAGCTGCATCATAGACCCCCTAAAGCTCAAAAGAATAAGCACTTGTTCCGTTCTCTCCAGGCTACTAAGTTTTTCCAGACCACAGAACTTGATTGGGTTGAAGCGGGTCTGCAAGTTTGTAAGCAGGGGTATAACATGCTGAATCTGTTGATTCATAGAAAGAATCTAAATTACCTTCATCTTGATTACAATTTCAACTTAAAGCCGGTTAAAACTCTTACTACTAAGGAGCGTAAGAAGTCACGGTTTGGCAATGCTTTTCATTTGTGTCGTGAAATCTTGCGGTTGACAAAGCTTGTGGTTGATGCAAATATTCAGTACCGTTTGGGGAATGTAGATGCATTCCAGTTGGCTGATGGTCTACAATATACTTTTTCACATGTTGGTCAGCTGACTGGTATGTATCGTTATAAGTACCGACTCATGAGGCAGATTCGGATGTGTAAAGATCTGAAGCATTTGATCTATTATCGTTTTAATACTGGGCCTGTTGGGAAAGGGCCTGGATGTGGTTTCTGGGCACCTATGTGGAGGGTGTGGTTGTTCTTCCTTCGTGGTATCGTTCCTTTGCTCGAGAGGTGGCTTGGAAATCTACTTGCTCGCCAGTTTGAGGGACGACATTCTAAAGGTGTGGCTAAGACCGTGACAAAGCAACGTGTTGAAAGTCATTTTGACCTGGAGCTTCGTGCTGCTGTGATGCACGATGTTCTTGATGCCATGCCAGAGGGTATAAAGCAAAATAAGGCGAGGACAATTTTGCAACACTTGAGTGAAGCTTGGCGTTGTTGGAAGGCGAATATCCCCTGGAAGGTTCCTGGATTACCTGCTCCAATCGAGAATATTATTCTCCGATACGTGAAGTCAAAAGCTGATTGGTGGACAAATGTTACTCACTATAATCGTGAACGCATACGGAGGGGTGCCACAGTTGATAAGACTATCTGTAGGAAGAATTTAGGGAGGTTGACTCGTCTTTGGTTGAAGGCAGAGCAGGAGCGCCAACACAACTACTTGAAAGATGGTCCATATGTGACTCCAGATGAAGCCGTGGCTATCTACACAACTACAGTGCATTGGTTGGAATCTAGAAAGTTCTCACCCATACCATTTCCGCCATTGTCTTACAAGCACGATACAAAGATTCTTATTCTTGCTCTTGAGAGGCTTAAGGAATCTTATAGTGGGACTGTGAGGTTAAATCAGCTCCAAAGAGAAGAACTGGCCTTAATTGAACAAGCTTATGACAATCCACATGAGACATTATCAAGAATCAAACGTCATCTTCTGACCCAACGCGCTTTTAAAGAAGTTAAGATTGAGTTCATGGATTTGTATAGCTATCTTGTTCCAGTTTATGAGATTGAGCCTCTTGAGAAGATTACTGACGCCTATCTTGAGCAGTATCTATGGTATGAAGGTGAGAAGCGCCATCTGTTTCCCAATTGGATCAAGCCTGCAGATTGTGAGCCACCACCACTCTTGGTTTATAAATGGTGCCAGGGCATAAACAATATGCAGGGTGTATGGGACACTGGTGATGGTCAGTGTGTGGTGATGCTTCAGACAAAGTTTGAGAAGTTTTTTGAGAAGATTGATTTGATGATCCTTAATAGGCTTCTGAGATTGATCCTTGACCACAACATTGCTGATTATATAACGGCGAAGAACAATGTTGTGCTGTCTTATAAAGATATGAGCCATACAAACTCGTATGGACTGATTCGTGGCCTGCAGTTCGCGTCTTTTGTGGCACAATATTATGGATTGGTATTGGATCTTTTGATCCTTGGTTTGACTCGTGCAAGTGAAATTGCTGGTCCACCACAGATGCCGAATGAGTTCATTACCTTTGGGGACACTATAGTTGAAACCGGACATCCAATAAGGCTGTAATCTCGGTATATTGACAAAGTCCACATTCTATTTCGCTTAACACATGAAGAGGCTCGTGATCTTATTCAGCGTTATCTCACTGAGCATCCTGATCCTAACAACGAGAATATGGTCAGTTACAATAACAAGAAGTGCTGGCCGAGAGATGCAAGAATGAGGCTTATGAAACATGATGTGAATCTTGGAAGAAGTATTTTCTGGGACATGAAGAATCGTCTTCCTCAAAGCATCACAACCCTGGAGTGGGAGAACAGCTTTGTTTCTGTTTATAGCAAAGACAATCCAAACTTGCTGTTTAGCATGTGTGGGTTTGAGGTTCGTATATTGCCGAAAATAAGAATGACTCACGAGGCGTTTAGTAACACAAGAGACGGAGTTTGGAATTTGCAGAATGAACAGACAAAAGAGCGTACAGCAGTTGCCTTCTTACGAGTTGATGATGAACACATGAAAATGTTTGATAATCGTGTGAGGCAAATTCTTATGAGTTCAGGGTCTACAACATTCACAAAAGTTGTTAACAAGTGGAATACAGCTTTGATAGGTCTAATGACATACTTCCGAGAAGCTACTGTGCATACACAAGAGCTCTTAGATCTATTGGTCAAATGTGAGAACAAAATCCAGACCCGTATAAAGATTGGATTAAATTCTAAAATGCCTAGCAGGTTCCCTCCTGTGATATTCTACACACCCAAGGAGATCAGAGGCCTTGGAATGTTATCAATGGGCAACATATTGATCCCGCAGAGTGATCTTCATTACAGTCAGCAGACTGGTGCTGGGGTAACACACTTTAGAAGTGGTATGAGTCACGAGGAAGATCAGCTAATCCCCAATCTATATCGTTATATACAGCCGTGGGAGAGTGAGTTCATTGATTCACAACGTGTTTGGGCTGAATATGCTCTGAAGAGGCAAGAAGCACAGTCACATAACAGGCGTTTAACTCTGGAAGATTTGGAGGACTCATGGGATCGTGGAATACCAAGAATCAATACCTTGTTTCAGAAGGACCGACATACACTAGCATATGACAAAGGATGGAGGGTGAGGACTGATTTCAAGCAATATCAGGTTTTAAAACAAAATCCATTTTGGTGGACACATCAGAGGCATGATGGTAAACTTTGGAACCTGAACAATTACCGAACTGATGTTATCCAAGCACTTGGTGGTGTTGAGGGAATTTTGGAGCATACACTATTTAAGGGAACATATTTCCCAACATGGGAGGGCCTCTTTTGGGAGACAGCTTCAGGTTTTGAGGAGTCGATGAAGTACAAGAAGCTAACAAATGCTCAAAGATCAGGGCTGAACCAGATTCCAAACCGTAGGTTCACACTTTGGTGGTCACCTACCATTAATCGAGCCAATGTTTATGTCGGTTTCCAAGTGCAACTGGATTTGACAGGAATATTTATGCACGGGAAGATTCCCACATTGAAGATCTCTCTTATTCAGATCTTCCGTGCTCACTTGTGGCAGAAGGTCCATGAGAGTGTGGTGATGGATCTTTGCCAGGTTCTAGATCAGGAGTTGGATGCATTGGAAATCGAAACTGTGCAGAAAGAAACAATCCATCCAAGAAAGAGCTACAAAATGAATAGCTCCTGTGCTGACATTCTCCTATTTGCTGCACATAGATGGCCGATGTCAAAACCGAGCCTGGTGGCTGAACCGAAGGATATCTTTGATCAGAAGGAAACCAATAAGTACTGGATTGATGTGCAGCTTCGCTGGGGTGATTATGATTCTCATGATATTGAGCGTTACACGAGAGCTAAGTTCATGGATTACACCACCGACAACATGTCCATCTATCCTTCACCAACAGGGGTGATGATTGGACTAGATCTTGCATACAATTTGCATTCTGCTTTTGGTAACTGGTTCCCCGGGTCAAAACCGCTGCTTGCTAAGGCTATGAACAAGATCATGAAGTCAAATCCAGCTTTATATGTTTTGAGGGAGCGAATAAGAAAAGGGTTGCAATTGTATTCTTCAGAGCCAACTGAACCTTACCTGTCGTCTCAGAACTATGGAGAAATCTTCAACAATCAACTTATCTGGTTTGTTGATGATACAAATGTGTACCGTGTGACCATTCACAAGACCTTTGAAGGAAACCTTATGACAAAGCCAATTAATGGGGCTATATTCATTTTCAATCCCCGCACGGGACAGCTGTTTTTGAAGGTTATTCACACAAGCGTGTGGGCAAGGCAAAAGCGTCTTGGTCAACTTGCCAAGTGGAAGACTGCAGAAGAAGTGGCTGCTCTTGTTCGATCATTGCCTGTTGAGGAACAGCCAAAACAGATCATTGTCACACGTAAAGGCATGTTGGATCCTCTGGAAGTCCATTTACTTGATTTCCCCAATATTGTTATCAAGGGAAGTGAGTTGCAGCTTCCATTCCAAGCATGTCTGAAAATTGAGAAATTTGGTGATATGATTCTGAAGGCAACTGAACCGCAAATGGTGTTGTTCAATGTATATGATGATTGGTTGAAGAGTACGTGTATTTCATCGTTCACAGCGTTTTCCAGGCTAATTTTGATTCTGCGAGCTCTACATGTGAACAATGAGAAGGCAAAGATGTTACTCAAGCCTGATAAGACTATTGTTACAGAGCCCCATCACATTTGGCCATCACTTACGGATGATCAATGGGTGAAGGTTGAAGTTGCTTTAAGAGATCTTATATTGTCTGATTATGCAAAGAAGAATAATGTTAGCACCTCAGCACTGACACAGTCCGAGATACGTGACATTATTCTTGGAGCTGAAATTACTCCACCTTCTCAGCAACGCCAACAAATAGCTGAGATAGAGATACAGGCAAAGGAAGCTAGTCAATTGGCGGCAGTAACCACCAGGACTACCAATGTTCATGGTGATGAGTTCATTGTTACCACCACGAGCCCCTACGAACAAGCTGCTTTTTCTTCCAAGACAGATTGGCGTGTGAGGGCAATGTCAGCTACAAACCTTTATAACCGTGTTGACCGTATATATGTAAACTCAGAGGACATAATGGAAACTGGGTACACATACATTATGCCAAAGAATATCCTGAAGAAATTCATTTGCATTGCCGACTTAAGAACTCAGATTTCGGGCTATTTGTATGGTGTAAGTCCTCCTGACAATGCTCAAGTTAAAGAAATTTGTTGCATCGTGATGCCGCCACAGTGGGGTACCCATCAACAAGTGCACCTTCCATCAGCTCTCCCTGAAAATGACTTCCTTAATGATCTTGAACCTTTGGGATGGATGCACACTCAACCAAACGAGCTCACTCAGTTATCGTCACAGGACCTTACCTTCCATGCCCGGATGTTGGAATACAACAAGCAATGGGATGGGGAGAAATCAATCATACTTACTTGCAGCTTCACTCCGGGTTCGTGTTCCTTGACTGCATATAAGCTTACCCCAACGGGGTATGAATGGGGTCGCAGTAACAAAGATAATGGAAGCAATCCTCATGGGTATCTTCCAACTCACTATGAAAAGGTCCCGATGCTTCTAAGTGACCGTTTCCATGGTTTCTATATGGTTCCTGATAATGGTCCTTGGAACTACAACTTCATGGGAGTTAAGCATGCACCAGACATGAAGTACGGGATCAAGCTAGGAACTCCACGAGAATATTATCATGAAGATCACAGGCCAATACATTTCTTGGAGTTTAGCAATCTGGAAGAATGTGATATGGCCGCAGGAGATCGGGAAGACACGTTTTCTTAAACATAAATGCTGGTGTTAAAACTTGTGTAAACTGCAACTTTTTATTCAGTCGTACAAACTTTTTGATCTATACCCGGTGCTTGTAATTTGTAAACCGGGCTTATCTTATAATATTTTGTAGGCTTTTGACTGTTGAGAATTTTTATCGATTATATATACTATATCAGAACTTCTGTGAAAAAAAGATATTTATATTTTGTGGGGAGAATGATGGTAATAAATTGAATGGAAGTCGTGCTTGGTGGAAACTTGAGTCAGATTCGGACACTGCATCTTACTAATTCATGTCAATGCAACTTGAAACTCAATAGGATGCTTCTGTGAAGTAAACAGTTTATTAACTTATATGCTCATTACAGAAGAAGTATATGACCGATACCACAAGAAGCTAAAAATTAGAGATGAAATCTGACAATACAAAGCTCGGTCTGCTCATCAGATGCCCTGTTTTAAATGTCACGTTGCAATTTCAGTGCCAACCAGTTGCTGTTGATCACGGGAACCAATCGTGTTTTGCTGTTCCTTGTTTCCTATTTAAAGGTGTATTACTCTTATTACCATTTTACCCTCTCTGAGTTGTTTGCTAGCTTTGTCGTTTGTCTTCTTTTGTTAGGTAACCATCCATACGGTCCTATATTATCTTAGGTTAGGAGCGCAAAGGTCCAGTAGCTACTGTGAAAATCGGTAAATTATCTTAGGAATCGCTTCAGTGTTTAAATTTTATTTTTCCACCCACATGACTTAGAATTTTCTATAAGATATTACAAGTAACGAGTGGATTGCCAATGACTTGTAATCTTAGTTTTAAGTTGACTACTCAAAGTCCTGCAGGAGAAATTTATTGGTTTTGTACAATCTTGACTATTACACAAACAAAATGTTGATTTTAAACTACAATTATCAGTCTTCAATCTGACTGCAAACTCTAAAAGGCCGGCCAGCAAATCACTTTTTCCATCGAAAAATCTTGTGGCTTTATGACTTATTATGGAATTATGCATAACCATTAGTTCAGTCAATACAATGACCATAACAAGTGTCAAGTGGTATATATTTTTCTCAAAATATATAGATGACAGATGTTTTAGAAACGTCTTTGAAAAACCTTGACTTACATTTTTCTCATAAATTTGCTGTATCTTAGAAAATTGTAACAAAAATACAAAATACACGAAGAAACCAAAGGGTGCTTTCCTACCAATCCCTTGATGGGTCCATTTCTAAGAAAAAGTACCAATACAAACAAAAATGAACATAAGGTCAGCTGATCCAACATTCCAACACGGTGACAATAATTGCTCAATTCTTTAATCCCACTTAATGGAGAGACCCACCAAAGCTTTGTTCTCCCCTTTAAGAGGCTAATTAAGTGGTTCATATGGAACCACTTAATTTGGTAAACACCCCCTTAGGCAAAGAGTACTAGTCACTGAATTGGAATAAGTTAACCTTCAAAGACTTTAATATAGTTGACTAGGTCAACCCCAAGGTTTAGATGAAGTATACTTGATATTTACAAATAAAATAAAATTTAAATGTAACCCCCCAACACTACGTACACTAATTCTTATGAGCTTTATTTTCCTGTTCTTATTCGTTTTCGTTCATAGTAAATAAGTGTTATTTGTAGTCTGCACACTAACACAGAATCTGTGTTGAGATACTGTTCTGAATGTAATTTTTTTCCACTTCTGCAAGAGCTTCAGGGATTAGTATTACTGTAGTTAACAACTGCAGGTTCGCTGTTTGCCCTTGAATCTCAAGCAGCCCTGTTCTGAATATCACCGGATTCGAGCTCACAGAGGGTGAATCACGATCCTTCCAAATTCCGGAGGACTGGTCGGGTCAGATTTGGGGTAGACTCTTTGAACAAAAGCCACTTCAACCCACACTAGAAACATACTAAACATATATATAGCAAACATGGCTTATTATGTCAAAAACTCTCTCATTTCATTCACCATTCTAACCATCTTTTGCTTCACTTTCACTCAAGGAGCCAATTTTGATGTCATAAACCGGTGTCCATACACTGTCTGGGCCGCTGCCGCGCCTGGTGGCGGCAGACGTCTTGAAACTGGTCAAAGTTGGAGTTTGGCTGTTCCTACTGGAACGGCAGGCCGTATATGGGGACGAACCAACTGCAACTTTGATGCCAATGGGCAAGGGAAATGTGAAACCGGTGATTGCAATGGCCGACTTGAATGTCAAGGTTATGGGACACCACCCATCACTATGGCCGAGTTTTCTCTAAACCCAAACAAAAATCTAGATCTTGACCATCTTGACATCTCTCTAGTTGATGGATTTAATATCCCGATGGAGTTTAGCCCCGTTGATGCTTCGTGCAAGACATTGAGATGTGCTGTTGATCTCAATAACCGGTGCCCTCTGCAACTACGAACTAAAGGAGGATGTAACAGTCCTTGCACGGTTTTCAAAACTGACGAGTATTGTTGCACCGGTGAGTCTAATGTTCCTGATAGATGTGGACCTACCGATTATTCAAAGTTCTTTAAAAGCAACTGTCCTGATGCTTATAGTTACGCAAATGACGAAACTAATCTAACAGCTTCATGCCCCGCTGGTACTAGTTACACTGTCAGATTTTGTGCAAGTATTAGTGACGGACCGAGCACTAAAAGTCATGAGGTACATTCTATTAAAACTAAGGAATAGGGAAAATGGTCTAAAAAAGCATCTAACTTGACACATTTTCTTATTGTATACATCCAACTTTTTTTATTTTTTTTTCCTAAAGTAGTCACATACTTTCTTAATCTTTCTATTGTAGCCATAAATCTGACGTGTCATGATCTAATCAAGAGTTAATTACATACGTTTACATAAATTGTCACTATGGCTCTAAACAATTACACCATTCGTCCTTGAAACAATTACATAAAAGGTCCCTGTAGGTCTAATAATTTACACATGTCGTCTTTTCAAGAGTTAATTACATAAATTTACATAAATCATCCCTGTGGCTCTAATAAATTACACCATTCGTACTTGAGTTGATTACATAACTCGTCTTTGTGGCCCTTAAATTTACACATGTCGTCCTTTGCCACATTTTTTATACCGCATTTTTTTTTATCAAATCTGCCACATTTTTATACCACTTTTTTTTTATCAAATCTTTTGCCATTTTTTTATACCACATTTTTTAACAAATCTTTTGCCACATTTATTTTATCAAATATTTTGCCAAATTTTTTTATCAAATCTTTTGCCACTTTTTTTATACCACATTTGATAAATAAATGTGGTACAAAAAATGTGTCAAAAGATTTGATAAAAAAAAATGTGTCAAAATATTTGAAAAAAAAAAAAGTGGTTAAAAAAAGTGGCAAAAGATTTGATTAAAAAAAATGTGGTATAAAAAGTGTGGCAAAAGATTTGATAAAAGAAAAATGTGGCGAAAAATTTGATAACAAAATATGGTATAAAAAATGTAGCAAAGGATTTGATAAAATAATGTGGTATAAAAAATGTGGCAAACGACGACATGTGTAAATTTTTAGAGCCACAAGGACTACTTATGTAATTAACTCAAGGACAAATGGTGTAATTTTTTAGAGCCACCGGGACAATTTATGTAAATTTATGTAATTAACTATTGAAAGGACGACATGTGTAAATTAATAGAGCTACAGGGACCTTTTATGTAATTGTTTCAAGGACGAATGGTGTGATTGTTTTGAGCCACAGGGACGATTTATGTAAATTTATGTAATTAACTCTTGATTAGATCATGACACGTCAGATTTATAGCTACAATAGGATGCTTAAGAAAGTATGCGACTACTTTAGGAAAAAAAAAAAGTTTGATGTATACAATAGTAAAATGTGACAAGTTGGATGCATCTTTATACCATTTTCCCTAAAGAATACTTGTAACATGAAATTTTAGGAATACGTAGAAAAAATTAACATATTTCACAAATTTTACACTATGGTAACAAAAATCCATGTGGTTCACAGGCACCCACAGGAAACCCCGTCGGTTCACCCACGTATGTGACCGGTCACCAAGATCCAACTACAGGTAAGAATTCAGATTACTTTGGTTTTCGATTTTACCCTTTCACATGTAACCATCTTACTGTGCAGGAAAAAAAAACAAAAATAAAACAAAACTGATAATAATACTCATTGGAACTATCGTTCCTTTGATTTTCCTTGCTTTGGGGCTTTTGTGGTGCCTAAAGAAGACACAAAAAGAAGGTATGGAATTCGAAAATGACGTTAAACTTTGCTTCTGTTTGCATGCTATAGTTTCTTATTTTTTTAAGTCCTTGATGTTGATTGCAGAAGAAGAGAAACGAAAGAGAGATGAATATTTCCTTGAGTTAACAGCTTCTGATAGCTTTAAGGATGTGCATCATCTTGATAGTAATGGTGGGAAAGGAAATGATTTGTTAATATTCAGCTTTGCTTCTATTATGGCCGCTACAAACGATTTCTCAGATGAAAATAAGCTTGGACAGGGCGGTTTTGGACCTGTTTACAAGGTGAAGATGTTTTCGGGTTGAGCTTTTATTTTAGAATTATTTTGTTTTTATATATATGCATCTAATCTAACAATAAGAGGTACCATGAATCACCAATGCAGGGACAACTAAGCAATGGACAAGAAATTGCAATCAAAAGGCTTTCAAGAACATCAGCGCAAGGGCTAGTTGAGTTCAAAAATGAACTGATACTCATAGCCAAACTCCAACATACAAATCTTGTCCGGGTTCTTGGTTGTTGCATTCACAAGGAAGAAAAGATGTTAATTTATGAGTATATGCCCAACAAAAGTTTAGATTTCTTTCTCTTCGGTATGCGATATTTGTCACATGCGTTCATAGTTCATACGATTTTGTAATTTATTCTTTATTTATTTATATTAATTTATCGACTGATATCTTGTATTGTACTGTAGATGAAAACAAAAAGTTGGAGCTAGATTGGCCTAAGCGATTTAACATCATTGAAGGAATTGCTCAGGGGTTGCTATACCTGCATAAGTACTCAAGAATGCGTGTGATTCACAGGGATCTAAAAGCTAATAACATTCTTTTAGATGAGAATATGAACCCCAAGATAGCGGATTTTGGCATGGCAAGAATGTTCAAGCAGAACGAGACCCATGCAATGACTAACAGGGTGGTTGGAACATTGTAAGTTTGCTCTTTCTGTTTCCCAAATCAAAAACTTGGTGAATAACTCTTGATAGAATTATCATCAAGAACTTTGACTTTTACCCAACAGGTTAAGAAAATAGGATTACCAAAATTTTAACTTGGGAACCTTATATAGATGAATTTGTTATTCTTCACATTTAGTTTATATATTTCTTGAAATGGCATGTTGATATGTACAGTGGTTATATGCCTCCCGAGTACGTACTCGAGGGGACTTTCTCCATCAAATCTGATATCTTCAGCTTTGGAGTCTTGATCCTTGAAATCGTTAGTGGGCGAAAAAATAGGTCATTCGTTCATCTTGATCGAACGATTAATCTTATCGGATATGTAAGTCTAGTGAAAATCATTTTGTAACCTCTTTATGCACATAGCATAAAAAATATGTTTTGGTGCATACACGAAGACAATGAGCATATGCGTTGTAATTGGTCTATATTAATTTAGGCATGGGAGCTATGGCAACAAGGGAATGCATTGGAGTTGGAGGACACGACACTTAGAAATACTTGTGTCGTACAACAATTCTTGAGGACCGTTCATGTGGCACTTTTATGCGTGCAAGAAAGTGCAACAGATCGACCAACAACTTCGGATATGATCTCCATGCTTCTCAATGACTCTGTACCGCTTCCCGCTCCAAGCAAACCAGCATTCTTAATTAGCAAAGTCGAGTCAGAGTCAACTTCAGAAGAAAACAAACCGAAGCACGACTCTATAAACAATATGACCATCAGTGCTATGGCGGGTCGATAGGGCATCGAGTAAGTCGTTCGTTAATGATCAAGCTTGATCATCTCATTGTGTATGTGTTACATAATCTTCATGTTTTGTTTATCATTTAATATACTTTTTTTTAAAGGAAATAAAGAGTAGGGTTATAAAGACTTCCAAAGTCCAAAAGGTAAACTTTTTTCTCGTGACCATTTGAAGTGGACAAATAGTGGTGCTAATCATGGTAAATTCCACTCTTTTCTCACTTGTGGGTCTTTCACTAAAAAGATTTTTATATTATGTATATGGTTACTTTTATTTGAGGCATTATGGGTCATGGGTGGATTTTATAAGCATGCTGAATAATAGATTGAAAATAAGGTTGTGAAAAGTAAGTTGTTTTTTCTTTTCTTTTTTTATTTATATATATATTGGTTGATCATTTATCATATTTCCAAAAGTTAGTATAGAATTGATGTACTACTTATGATTCTGAGATATATGTTGTCAAACTACTTGTACCGGGTACATACCCCTGTTTAAAGGACAATATATGGAAGGTAATGTTCAAATTAACACGGTACAATGGCCTGCTCGGGAAAATCCGTCCGTTCTGACGAATTAAAAGATTTTCGTGCAGAGTTCTCATCTTTGAAGAATGTAATTATTACTACCTCCGTCCCATAATAATTGTCCACTTTAACTTTTTTAAGTCTTTTTTATTCAACTTTGACAATAAATATTTGTATTTGTGTAATATAATACTTGATGAAAAATGTATGAATAGATTGGGTTTTAAATGTATTTTCATTTGGTATAATTTTCATCAAGTATTATATAAAGAAAAATATTAATGGTCAAAGTTGAATAAAAAAGACTCAAAAAAGTTCAAGTGGACAATTAATAAGGACTGAGGGAGTATTAGATATCCTTGCGACAAAAAAAATATATTCATAAGAAATCGATATATTAAAAACGTACAACTGATAAGAAACATCTTTATCTTACAAAAGAATTAAAGATATAGTAAAAAAGTTGCATCACTTTCGGTCTGATTGAATATACAAATGATTTTGCTTATAATTTATGTGAAAACGTCATCTTGTGTTAGAAATAATACTTATATAATATTTCAACGAACAGGGTTTGAACTCACCGCCACACAGACTCAAACCAGGTAAAGTCCTCCCTTTTCAAAAGGTTGGTGTGGCCACTTAAAGTTGTTTGCACCTAGCAGGAATTGAACTTCAGACCTCACACATTTTAGAGTGATAGTCACAAGCCTTTTTACCACTATGCCACCCTTAAGTGGTTAGATCAGATATTTTTTGTTATGTACTTAATATGAGTGATTATGATTCTGATTATAACTCAGATACACTGAAATTATCGTATAGTATATATATGTTACTTTTATCATTTTTTAGATTTTATACCAGTTTTGCATTTAAACTAGTTAAATCAACAAACCACCAAGCTTATTCACCGCTTCACCCATTTACTTAAACATGTTAAATGAGTCTCACGTGTTATGAAGGTATGGGTTAGGGTTGAGTCTATTAACAAGATCAATAAATATGCCGTGTGTTTGGGTAGAGATTATATTAATCCGTCAACTCGTGAACCCGAATAAATTAACCCCAACAGAACTCGATTACCACCCCACATGTTGTTTGCGAGACTTGAGACACATTTATATATTGGCATAGTTTTAATACTTGACATTCGGCATGCTAGAAATAAAATCATGGTTATACAACTTATAACAAAGTACAAACTAACTATACTTAACCAAATAACTATGCATATTAATTTTACAAGGTTTTAGATAGATAAGAAGTGTGGTCCATGAAGCCAAAATCATGGCGACAAGCTAGCAAAATCCCCACATGGAGTTTACACACATGAAAACAAAGGAACCATGATTCACCAATTGACCGCCCAGTTTTTATCATTTTTCTAACTTAGTAACGTATAAAATAAAATTCAGTAAATACCTAGAAAGCTAAAGGCTAGCTAAACCCAACAAATAGAAATAAAAATGAACGATGGTTTGTAAAAAGGTAAATTTATATGGTGATTAAAAATGAAACAGTATAACTTAGACATAAAAACAAANGGCTCTAATGTATGTGACATAACTACCATATCCGTGACAATTTTAATACTTTTCTCCGGCCATCCTTAAATATTTAACCAGACTTCTATTACATTATTTTCTACAACTATGAGGTCACAGTACCACTACACCAAAGTTATAGATTGTTTAAACTATCAAAAATACTCCCTCCGTCCAAATATTATTGTTCATACTTTTATTTCGAGTTGTTTCAAATTAATTGTCCACTACTATCAATAGAAAAAGAAATTTGATCATTATCATCATCAGTGTTGCAAAAATCGGTCTACAAGGCCGATTAATCGGCGATTACAAGCTACAAGGCCCTGGAACTTGGAGAGATTTACAAGGTAATCGGCCGATTAATCGGCGATTACAAGGTTTAGGGCCGATTAATCGGCTAAAAATCGCTACAAAGCCCTCGACCGCCTCAGTACCGATTCACGATTTTTGCAACATTGATCATCATATTACCCTTACGTGAAAATTGAAATTGTAATTAGAAACTTTCAATAAAATAGTAATTAATTGATTAACAATAAAATTGTTTTTTGAAATAAGAAAGGTAAAACAGTAATAAATATATTTTTTTAATTGTGTGTATTTGGTTGGTGAACAATTATTTTAGGATTGAGCAAGTACATATTTTGATCTACTGAATTTCATATATATATTATTTCCAGAGTCTCAAAAAAATTTCATGTTTTGACTTTTTAAAGGTTTTTTTTTTTTTTTTTTCAACTTTGATCTTAATTATCGTTTTTTTATGTTGTACTACGTATAATAGTACTTGATACAAAATATACTAATGAATTAGGTTTTAAATGCATATTCTTTGATACAATTTTGTATCTAGCATTATATATAACAATGAAAAAGGGTTATTACACACAAATGTCACTAAAGTTTCCAAAAAATTTGCATTATGTTACTAAAGTGTTTTTTGGTTCAAATAGGTTACCATTGTTTACGTGACTGGTTGTATATATCACTCGTCCCATTGTAACATGTTGTGACCTATTATTACCGGTTACTATCCACGCTGGCATCCTAAGTGGCAAAGTCAATATTTTATTTTCGTTGACCAAGGAGTGTATTTTATATTAAAGTTTAGATCCCGATCATTTGTTTAATCACTACTCCAAACCCTAAAAACACACACTAATCTTCCACAATCACAAATCCAACTTCTTAATAGTCAATCTGAAATTGATTTATGGTTGTCATCTTCCAACAAGGTAATTTTTGGAGTTTATTTATTACTTTGAATTGTTTCTTAACCTTGATTAATGTTTTAAAAATTAGGGTTTTGCGTAATAATTTAGGGGTTTTTGAAATTAACACTTTTTTCTCGTTATTTATTGTTTCAGATGGCATCTTCATCATCACATTCTACTTTTCGCATAAAATTTCATCGTGGTGGTGTATTTGTAAGGGATCCTTTTTCTTATGAATATGACATGCTCAGTGAAATACCAAATGTTAATGTGTCAGAGTTGGGGTATGTTGGGTTAGTTAAGCTTTTAGTAAGTCAATGTTCTAGTGACATCCAACAATTTTTTTATGTTTTTCCTGGTTTAGACTTCGAGACAGGACTGAGAGCATTAAAGAATGAAGCTGACTTAAAAAAGTGTGTTGAATTAGGTGAAAAACATGATAATGTTTTAGAAATTTATGTGTCTCACTCTGTGTTTGAACTACATGATGCCACTTCCCCTAGTGCTTTACCCCCTGTTGAAAATGCACAGTCTAATGATGATACTGATAGTGACTTAGAGGGTGACTACAACATATTTGAGTATGATACTGAAGAAGAGAGTGACACTGCATCTATAGGTCACTTATCTGATGATGAAGATGAACTTTATGAAGTTAGGACTAAGAGACCAGACCCTGCTCCTAAAGCAAAAAGTAAGAAAATGTTTGATGAGAACTTTTTGACTAGGGTTTACAATGGGTTACCTAGGGATGGGTATGCTGAAGATGATGTGGCTCCTAAGTATAACAATGTTTCACATGAGGATGAGGATAAGATAGGTGATCATTGGCCAGTCCATAATCCTGATATCAAATGGAAGTTAAGAAACCATATTTAGGTGAAAAGTTTGAATCAATTGAACAACTTAAAAGAATGTTGACATATTATGCCTTGGCTGGTGGTTACAAGTTGTATTTTAAAGTAAATAATCCTAAGAGACTTCTTGCTAAATGTTGTCGAGATGCCAATGATAGAAAATGTCCATTCAGATTGTGGGCTTCTTGGATGACAAATGAAAAAATCTTTCAAATTAAGACATTGAATGAGGAACATGCATGTGGTAGGACTTTTGAATATGGTTCTTTAGTAACTAGTAACTGGATTGCTTTCAACTATGCAAAAAAGATCATGATCAACCCTTGTATCAAAGTTAGGGAGTTAATTGCTTTGATTCTTAAGAAGTATAAATGCAAGGTTACAATCAGTCTGGCTAGAAGGGGGAAAATGAAAGCTTTAGATCAGTATGAGACATGTTTGCAAGATCATTATGGAATGTTGTGGTCATATGCTAGGGAGATTCTTGACTCTAATCCTGGATCCACTTGTTTGATGAGTGTTGATGCTATGCCAGATGGTAAGAACTACTTTAGTAGATTCTATGTATGTTTTAAGGGGTTAAAGGATGCTTAGTTGGAAGGCTGTAGGAGAGTGATAGGTATTGATGGTTGTTTTCTTAAAACCATATGCAAAGGTGAGCTGTTGTCAGCAGTTGGAAGAGATGGGAATAATCAAATATTTCCTATTGCATGGGCTGTGGTGAGTGTTGAAAACAAGGATAATTGGACCTGGTTCTTGTCAAATTTAATGAATGACTTGGGAATGGTAGCTGGTGAAGGTCTTACCATCATTTCTGATCAAAACAAGGTCCAGTTTTTTGTATTCTCTATTTGTCATGTCAATATACTTACCTATTTGTTTATAACTTATAAATTTTGTATTTTAGGGCATTATTGAAGCTGCTAAAGATGTCATGCCTTTGGCTGAGCATAGACAATGTGCTAGGCACATCTATGCTAATTTCAGAAAGAAGTTCACTGGGGTTGAATTCAAGAATCTGTTTTGGAAAGCAGCAAAGGCAACATATCCATCAAGGTTTGAAAGAATCATGGGTCAAATTCAGAGTGTCAGCAAGGAAGCATTTACTCATTTGATGGAAAGACACCCTGAAACTTGGAGCAGGGCATTCTTCAAGACTGATAAAGATTGTGATTCTGTTGAGAATGGTATTTCTGAATGTTTTAACTCACTACTAGTGGATGCAAGGAGGAAACCAATCATCAACATGTTAGAGGACATCAGAGTGATGTGTATGGAAAGATTACAAAATATGAGGGACAAGCATACAAAGTGGAATGATGTCTGTCCCAACACTACTAGAAAAAGGGCTATCCTTGACTCCAAATGAGAGTCAAGAAGAGGTCTTATGACGCGCAAATGCGAGTCAAGGAAAGACCCGTCATAAAGCTTCATGACTTGCATTTGTGCGTCATCCTTCTATGACTCGCACTTATGACCCACGTTGCGTGTCATAACCTATTTTTTTTTTTAAATTAATTTTTTCCAGTTCCTAATTTTCTATTAAATGACAATTAAAAACCTGATAATACAAAATTAAAAACACAAATATCAAAATAACGCATTTCATATATATATATATCAAAACAATGAGGCTAATTCAAGTACTAATTCACGATAAGTCACAAGTTAATTAACGACAAAAATTACATATCGATAGTAATTCACAAGTTAGTTTGACAGCTTCCACATCGACCACTAAGTATACAACAAGACTACCCGAGTCATCCGTGCAGCTCTCCTGAAGCAGTAGTTCGACATATTGGGACGAGTTGCTAGCCACCTGTTCCCAAAATAACAAAAAAAATATTATAACGACAAAAAAAACAAATACCACCCTTTGTGCAGAAAATAAGCAAGAAAAACGTACCATTTAGGTGCTGTAATAGGCAGATCCAAGCACACCCGTTTGTGCAGAAAATTAGAAGAAAAACGCACCCTTTTTGGGGCGGTATAGCAGCAAATAAACGTCCCCTGTTGGGGCTGCGTTTCAGCAAACAAACGCCCCTCGTTGGGGCTGTGTTGCAGCATACAAACACCCTTAAGGGCTGTAACACGACGAATCAAATACCCCCTGTCGGGGCTGGTGTTGGACAGAACTAAGCAAACAAAACAACCCACAGAGTTGTTAATGGAATTTTGGTTCTCGCATATAAACAGATTGGAAATCTGAATAAGAAACTATATTTACTGTAGACTTCCCCTAGTGAATAATAGACCCGCTTTTCTTGAACGACTCCCTCTGATCCACACCTCCTGAAGCACAACGCTCCCTGAACAGATGTCAAATTTTATCAGTTTATTAGCATGGTACCTTTGACGTTTTTTTTTTCATATGCAGATCGTTTTTCAAGAAATCTGAAGAACATTCAATACATAACGTTTTTCTTTTATCATATGCAGTTTGTTTTTTCTCGCTTTTTCAGCCCTATGAAGTTATTCACTTGACCCTAGAAACTTTATAAGCCCAAGCGGATAAGCTCATAAGGCCAGAAACCGAGCCTAGAAAATTTGAATAAGCTTTTAACTTGTTATATCAGATAGAAAATGTAACTGAGTACGTGGAAAGAAAATGTAACTTAAATAATTAGAGATAGAAACACATGTTAAAACATGAACATCAGACTAATTATTCGCCACTTGGTTAATGCAATGAAAGCTATCCGGTTTGTTTAGTAACATATACCCACTCATCCCCTCATATTTTATCTTATAGACAGATTGCAAAAGAAATAAAGCTTACTTGAAACGGCGGAGGAATATTAGAACTTGGGCCTGTAGATATTCATCATACTGTCCAACTCCACCCTTCTAACTCCACCCTGCAACACACATAAGTTCCAAGATCACAGAACCAATAAAGGAAATCAAAACAAAAGGCACTATGGTCAAGGAGTCAAGAGATTTTACTGGGAGTGCTTTCGTTTTCCAAATACAAACACGTCTCGCATTTCAGCTTCCTATCAATTGTGTCAAGCCTAAGGTCACTAACTACACCTATCTTTGGTTTCCCTCCTTCCGTGGTTTCACCATGTTGTATATGCACAACAGACATTTGTCTATGCAACCTAAGGATTGAGTGTTGTTCCATTGTTCCATTTGCTTGACGTTGACATCAACAAATCCAGGAAGATAAAATGGCTGAAAAAAGATGAGAACACAGATTTAGTTAACTCCATCATATGCTACTATTGACAGACTAATGAGATGATGAATTCTTAAAAAAAACACAGTTAGCAATTAACAATAATAATCAAATAAAAGCAACGCATAAAAAAAGAGAATTCAATTCACTCTAATAAAAACCCTTGAATATCAGATAAAATTCCAAACATCTTGTCTTTATATTTTTCGGTACGAAGTCAAAGGCCAAGATATATGGAAGTAAAATCTAGAATGGTAATGATACAAATGCATATCAGTTGGTACGTACTTAGGAGCAGAGTGAATTGTTTAAAGAGCATTACTGTTGCGACAGCATAGGTGTCAAACATAGTAACAACTTTAAACTTTAAAAGGCATATTTGTGATTACAACAAAGAACTTTTGATGAGCTTATGCAAGCTAACAAAATTATTCTTAAGTTAATACAAAAAAAAGTATACAATGATTAAAAAAAATATATCATAAGCTGGGAGTTTAAGATCAAACCTAACAAACCGGGCATGAAGAAAACAACAAAGATGTCCATAGCTTTTGTTGCAAACATGATCAGCCCAAAAGAATGATAAACTTATAAGCTTATTTCATGAGAAATAAGATAAGGCAAACACCCCCGGTAATCAAATAATAACATACGAAACCCCAATCGCAACCACCCCTAATTTCATAAGAACCCTAAAATTTAAACGAAACCCTAATTCTTCTGAATCATTTCAGAAGAACCCCTAAATTAACACGAACACCTAATTCTTATGAACCACATATAACAAATATAAAGAAAACAGTAAATATATATATATATATATATATATATATATATATATATATATATATATATATATATATATATATATATATATATATATATATATATATATATATATATATATATATATATATATATAAAAGGGGAAAAATCTAATCTTACCTTGTTTAGATCGATTCGGGGTGGTGAATCGAATTCCTTGAAGACGGGTTGTGTTTAGTTCGAAGGGTTCTGTTGGATCGAAGCTTTTTTTTCCGCATGAATCGTTACTTTTTGTGTGTGTGTGTGTGTTCGTGGGTGTTTATGTCATCTGTGTTTCTGTTCTATGTTTGTGGGTGAGAAATAAATAAACAATTTTAACTGATTATGACCCTATGTTATGACGCTTCTGAAAACGAGTCATCCCCAATAAAAAATTTACTCGTGATGACTCTTATTTTATGACTTTGATATTTGCGCGTCATCTTGTAGCGTGCGTCATAAAATGCGAGTCAAGGATAGCCATTTTTCTAGTAGTGCAACATTAGAAAGAAGCTTGAAAAGCTAAAGGATGTACACAGGTAATTCTATATTGATTATGAAACTTGGAATTAGAATTTAAAATACATGTGACCATAATATGCTTGTTTACTTGCAATATTTCTTTTTTACTTGTAGATTTTGGAAAGTGGTTCCAGCTGGTCATACAAGGTTTGAAGTGAGGAATGGTTGGGAAGGTTTTGTTGTGGATGAAACAGCAAGAACATGTACATGTAGGTCTTGGCAGTTAAGTGGAGTTCCTTGTCAACATGCCATTGCAGTCATATATCTTCTACACAAAGAACCAGAAGAGTATGTTTCTAGGTGGTATAAAAAGGAATTATTTGTAGCTACTTACAACCACTTTATTCAAGGAATGAATGGGATGGATCAATGGCCTTCTACTGACTATCAAAAGCCTTTACCTCCTATCAAAAGAAGAATGCCTGGAAGGCCACAGCATAAAAGAAGAAGGGATGCAACTGAAGATGATGGGAAAAATAGGAAAAGGGTTAGTAGAGTGGGGCAGCTTAACCATTGCACTATTTGTGGAAAGACAGGTCATAATAAGAAGAGTTGTCCAAGTAATGAAAATGTGAGTGTTGAGTCAAGCTCAAATGTTCAGAAAAGGTCTACAAGTGTGAGGGGTGGTAAGCTTCCTACTAGAGGAGGAAAGGCTGCAAGTGTTAGGGGTGGTAAGGTAAGTGTTAGGGGTGGTAAGGCAAGTGTTAGAGGTGGTAAGGTAGTTGCTAGAGGTGGTAAGGTAAGTGTGAGGGGTGGTAAGGTAGCTGCTAGAGGTGGTAAGGTTACTACTAGGGGTGGTAAGGTAACTGCTAGGGGTGGGAAAGGGAAAGCTATTGTTGTAGAAGAGCCAAGTACACCACCTGATGTACCTTCTGAAGAGCCAAGTACACCACCTCATCTCATTGTACCAACCAAGATGTCAACTCCACCTCTAGGGTTTGAAATGAATGCAGTCAGTGGTGGTGTGAGAACAAGGAGTAGTGGAAGAAGAGATGCAAGTGTTAGGGGTGGTGGTGTGATTTTCAGAGGCACTGGAGTCAATTTGAGGGGTGGTAGGTCATCCCCTAGACTGTTTAGACAAGGTGGAAGGTTTGTTTATGCTGGAAGGTTTAGTGAACCTGGAAATCAGTGTGAGGGAGATGGGCTTACTAGAGTGAATGGCAAGTTAGTTAGGACCAGGGGTAGAGGAGATGGAAGCAGGGCAAGAATGTATCCTCAAGGAATCAAGCCCATTGGTTATGGTGTTTCTTATGATCCCATTGATGGAGAGCCTATGCTAGGGGTAAGTTGATTTCAGTAAATGTAAATTTGTTATGCTTTTGTACATTGAAAAAGTAGACTAATTTTTCTATTTTTTTAAGTTGCAGGATGTTATTGGAATTCCAAGACCAGCATGGCCACCTGGTATTACACCAGAAGATTGCATGATACATGCTCAGGCTCAGGCTCAGGCTCAAGATCAGGATCAGGCTCATGCTCAGGCTCAATCTGAGACCCAGACCCAAAATGATGATACTCAGGTTACTCAGGTTCAGACAGAGATTGCCTTATCCCAGTCACAGCCATTGCCATCTCAAGAAAATCTAGTTGAAGCTGCAAATGAAGGAGAAATTGTCCAGCATGAAGAATTGCATCAAGATGAACCTTCACCACCTAGAAGGTCAGAGAGAATCAAGCAGATAATCTTCAAAAGGCCACCTTCACCTGGACCTGGCCTAACTGAAGATGATGCTATAGATGTTTAGGTGGTTAATATGACTTATGGGGGCTTGCCAGTTGTTAGGCAATTTTGTAAATCAGCCCTTTAAGTCATTTTGAAACAGTTGGTAATCTATTATGTAAACACTATGTGGTATGCCTGGAAGAACAATGGTAATGTTGTGTAGACAACAAGGATCTGTGAAAATGGTAATGTTGTGTACACAACATCTCACAACATCTTTTGTATAACCTTTAACTGTTGTGTAACCTTCTTTCAATGGTAATAGATCAACATAATCATTATGTTGCATCTTTTGTATATATTTATGTTGTCTAAAGTTCCATTTCATTTATGTTATGTAAATTTATTATTCATAGTATTCTATACTGAAACAAAATATAAACATAAAACTTCATACTAATTTCATTGCTTGAGATAGTTTTTACATCATGTTGCATTCATACCATAAACTAGACAAAGTTACCCACAAACAAAATACATCCCACACACCTAAAAGACCATAAACATCTTAACCAAAAGTCAGCCACTAACTGCCATAAGAAACCAAAAGACCCCAACCTTCTTAACCTACAATAAAACTAAATAAACTTGACAAGAACCATCCCAACAACCAAGACAATCAACAGCCTATTGTAGAAGCGAATCCGAGAGTTTCGATTGTTCACTTCAATAAGTTGCTCTTGTGCATTCCTCCTATGCAAATGGAGCTCATACATCCTTGCTTGGTACCAATGATTTGGTAATGGGGCATCAACCCATTGAAAAAAGTTGCAATTAGTTGTGGGATCCATGAAATTGGGACAACCAAGAAACCTTCTTGCGAGGTTATTCTCAGTCCAAGAGGTTCGCATTCTTGCTAGTTCACCACATCCGCATAAGATGTTCATGGTTTGGAGATTTGGGAGATGTGGGAGATGAAGATAAGTGAGATTAGGGTTTTGTTAGATTTGAGGAAAGGGGGGTTATAAAGGGTTATAATTTAGTGGAAAATATGGGTGGACAAAGTTGGGTGACGTGGAAAATACGGGTGGACAAATTTGGCTGACTTGGCATGGTTAACTTGTTCTCAGCCGGTAACAAACTATCAAAGTGCTCATATTGCGAATCATGTACATGTCGAGTGACCAAATTAATCCAACCCGTAAACAATGGTAACCTCTTTGAACCAAAAAAAACTTTAGTAACATAATGCAAATTTTTTGGAAACTTTAGTAACATTTGTGTGTAATAACCCCAATGAAAAATACTTAAAGGTTAAAGTTTAGAAAAAAAAATCATATAATCAAAATAAGACAATTATTTTGACAAGAAAGAAGTACCATGCAAACAATATATATTGCAACTAAACAAAATATATATATTTTTTTTATTTAGAACGGCACCATACGTGAAATCGGACAAACCCGTAAAGGAAAACCCTTTAAAATTCACGACTTCGCACTAAAAGAAAAATTCGGATTTTTGTTACTTGCGAGACTCAAATCCAAATAAAAGCCCTAAGCTCCGGTAAGAACCCGAGTGGCCAACTATGCAAGACTGCTAGGACACTTGGTTAATTAAAACAAAATATTTTATTTCCATTTCACATCCACTTTCCATAACAACATCAAAACAACCCACCACATTACAAAAAGTCTTCTGTTTCTGACACCAATAAAAACACTATCCTGTAGTTTCCCTGGATCGAGACAGGTATCACAACTCTTTCTACTTCTTCTCACATCTTTCTTCAATGGCAAGTCTAGAAGACATTGGTGTATCAGCTCTAATAAACATAATAAGTGCATTTGCATTCTTACTAGCATTTGCATTACTAAGAATCCAACCCATTAATGACAGAGTTTATTTTCCAAAATGGTATATTAATGGAGCTAGAGCTAGTCCAAGACATAGAGGAAATAATAACTTTGTGGGGAAATTTGTGAACTTGAATTTTAGTACTTATTTTAGTTTTCTGAATTGGATGCCACAAGCTTTGAAAATGAAGGAGAATGAGATTGTTGAACATGCTGGTCTTGATTCTGCTGTTTTCTTGAGGATTTATATACTTGGGTAAGTAAAATTCTTTTTTTTACTGTGTTTTTGTTTAATTTTCAAGATTTCAGCATAATTCTGAAAGTTATGAATGTTTGGTTTTTTACTGTACTTTTGTGAATTTACAGTTTTGGGTAGGTATGGTTTCTCTTATTTTATTTTTTTTATTTAATCACAAATCTGAAAATCATGAAAGTATGGATTTTTACTGTAATTTTGTGAAGTTACAGTCTTGGGTAACTATAATTCTTGTTTTTATTATTTGGGTTTTGTTAGTTTTGCAAGATTTTAGCTTAATTCTGAAACTTGTAAAAGTTTGGATTTTTACATTCATGGGTACTTATGGATTTATTACATAACAAGATTTTAATAATTGTTTTTGAACAATTATGATCATTTATTGTAAAATTGCATTTTTACTGTTTTTCTTTTTGAGAATTTACATCACAATTTGTTTAAAGTTTATGAAAAGCTTGGATTTTTAATGTTGTTCTTTTTGGGAATTTACTACTTTTAAATATATTATTCTGCATTGGTTTTTGTTATTTTGTTGATTTCCTCATAATTTGTTATTTGAGCTTAACTGGAAGATGCTCTTGTTTAAATATGATGTTGACAATTCATGTAGAATAGCTTGTGAATTTGAGATTTTTTTTTAATGTTATTTTCTTGAGAATTTTCATTATTGAATAGTTTTAAATCTTTTTTTCTACCTAAATAGTATTTTTTACTGCTTTCTTGTCACACCATACTTTACCAGTATTGATATTAAAGTTAGGCATTTGATTAGTAGTCAAAAGAATTACTTTGAGCCTGGTTAGAGATTGCAATAGTATATTTATAATCCGGTTATAATTTGCAGGTTAAAGATTTTTGGACCAGTCACTATTGCTGCACTTTTATTGCTTGTTCCGGTCAACGTCTCGGGTGGAACTTTATTTTTTCTCAGCAAAGAATTGGTGGTCAGTGACATTGACAAGCTTTCAATATCAAATGTTCAACCCAAATCTCTAAAGTGAGTTCATGTTCTTGGTGATTTATGTGCAATTTAGTACATAAATAAAAGGATAATACAAATGATCGAGTTGACATTTGACTGTCAAATGACTTGCCTTTTGATCTTGCACAAATTTAGTGTATACTAAATTATTAATGGATCAAAGGTCTTATTTTTGAATTTCAGATTTTTCGCACACATTTCAATGATGTATGCGTTCACATTTTGGATCTGCTACATGCTCTATAAGGAGTATGATACTGTATCATCAATGAGACTGAACTTTATGGCTTCAAAACGTAGGCGTGCAGAGCAATTTACGGTAAGTAATACTCAGTTTAATGCCCAGTATAGTACCAACGGGTTAAAAATGTCACTGGTAATTGGTAAAACCGCTCTTTTTGCAAATTGCAACCAAGTGACAGTAAAGGTCATGGATTCGAGTACTGTTGACAATTTTGACCCATTTACCTGTCAGTTTTGGTTTTGTTTTATCTCTTACGAGTCAAACACGTTAATATATAAAAAACTGAAAAAAAATCAAAATATCAAACGCGTCCAAATCATTGTATTTAGAAAGTTAGATTACTACAGACATGATATAAATTCGGGTATCATATTCGATACACATTGCTTTTGAGTAAATCCGACAGACTCATTTGGATGTGTACCCGTTTTATTAAAACATTACCCGTTTTAACCTTTACCCAATCCGATCTACCCTCTCATTTTGCCACTTCTTAGATCAAGACACGGAAACAACTTTTACTTTGCGACTTGTGTAAATGTTGTGTGGCTTTGCATAATACTTAGTTATCTGTTTTGAAGGTTCTGGCTCGGAACGTGCCTCATGGTTCAAGCCATTCTGTATCAGATAATGTAGACAAATTCTTCAAAAAGAACCACCCCGGCCACTACCTATGTCACCAGGTAATATAGTCTCCCACATTACTATCCAAAACAAATTTACAATTTCTTTTATTGCTATGTAACCATCATTCCAAATTTATCATTATTTAGGTTGTCTACAATGCAAACAAGTTTGGTAGACTCGTTAGGAGAAGGCACCGGCTGCAAAATTGGTTAGACTACAACCAGCTTAAATATGAAAGGAACCCAGAAAAACGACCAACCTTAAAGGTAGCTCATGTGCCCTACACACTCGTATACATACATCTTCAAGCTAATAATCTTATATTTTATGAGCCTTTTTGCTTCATAATACTAACTCATATAACCTTTTCAACCCTCAGACAGGCTTCCTTGGACTTTGGGGAAAAAAGGTGGATTCTATCGAATACTACACACAACAGATTAAAGAGTTTGACCTAAGAGTGAGTTGCTTCTAATTTGTAAAAGAGTGCCTTTTTTTCTCTCATTAAAACTATTCCATCTGTTTGAGAGAGTCTAGCAATGCAGTTTGACTTTTATGGTCAAACAAGTAGAATTTCAACTACAAACTTGGACAAGACTTCATTTGATTTATTGTAGAGGTCAAACAGTTTCCGAAACGGGTCTATTTTTAGTAGGGATCGGGTTGGGTTTCCCTACAAATAGTTTCTGTCCGTTTTTTCACTTAATTATTTTATCATAATAAGTAGTATTTAACTTGTGGTTACAGAAACAATGTCATTACAATAAAAACTTAAGTATACATAAAAATAACTAAGCAAGTTGGATGCATTAATAGAATTTCGAAAACTTTTGACCCCTTTCCCTTTCCACAAGTTCCTTTTTGAAAAAGTTACCTAGTTTGACCTGTTGAAATAAAACATAACCCAAATTGACGCATTCAAATGTAAAGGTGTCAAAACGTGCTACATTTTCTTTTCTAGAATTAGGTTTCCATCTTTTAATGTTTGTTTTACTTTTTTATGTTCTCGAAATGATAGTTGACGATGGAGAGGCAGAAAGTACTTAAAGATCCGAAATGTATAATGCCAGCTGCATTTGTTTCATTTAACTCTCGATGGGGAGCTGCGGTTTGTGCACAAACTCAACAGAGCAAAAATCCTACTCTATGGCTNAAATGAAGAATAATTGTTTCTAATGATGGTAGTGACAACAATCCGAAAAGGATTGCTCTGGTCTAAGATAGATCAATTTCAAGTGTTGGAGCTTTGCTATGGTTTTCGTAAGAGTATTGACAAAACCACACTTGAAAAGACTCAAGTAGGTCAAAAATTTTAGATGTCCGGTTGATTTGGGTATCTGTTTTGAAAGGAAATTGAAATGGGGATTCAACGACTTAAGACGGATGATGGTGTTAACTTTTGACCTCGGCCACTAAGGTAGTTTCCATACAGATCCAGATGCTCCAAGTGTTGTAGATTCAAGATGTTGTATGGCCAATTCCCATTCAACTCAGTAAATTTAAGATTTAGGAATCTTAATGAAGAAGATACATTAAGATATGTGGGTTTAAACCATGAGAGTTTATGCTTTTCTACTGAAAGTTCTCTCAAAATGGGACTTTGTAACATATTTTGAAGTCTAGAATAATCCATTCGAAATTGATTTCTTGAAAGATCTAACAAATTTGTCACTTTCGGATGTCAAATAATAGTTTTACAAAAACTCGATATTCTTTGATATCGTATTTTCTAATATTTGGATATATAGAATCGTTATTTGAAATTTTGCACATCTGAATTCTAGGAAAATTTTATACACACATTGTTTGATTTCAAATTAGGCACAAGTTAAAATTCAAGCTCGAGCTCAAACTCACACTTTGAGCCAATATCAAACTGAAATATTTTTTATGTAGCTACGTCCCCAAATCATTATCAACTAGTTCTTCCATCTTTGAGCCTATATAAAACCGTTATCCAAAATTTCGGATATCTGAAGAAATGGAAAAAATTTGAAAATTTCTCATATAACAAGATATCATATTAAAGTTACCTTTAAGGTTTGTTAATTGATAGGTCATGTAAAACTACACCTTTTACGTAAGTAAATGAGTCTTGATTTACATAATCGCCGGGCTCATTTTCATATGGTTTCAACTCCTTTAGAAACCTAGATAGCACACGGGGTGGTAACCCTCTAGTGAACTTGCTAAAATGAAGATTAACCATTCTAATGATGGTAGTGAAAACAATCCAAAAGGATTGTTCAATTCAAGTTGTATAATCTAAATAAATGCGTTTTAGGTAGTGGAGCTTTGTTATGGTTTTAGGAAGAGATCCAATCAAACTACACTTGAAAAGAATCAAATAGGTCAAAAAAATTAGATGTCTTATTAATTTGGGTAACTCTCCTAAAAGAACGTTTACAATCAACAATACGAGAGTGCTGCTGCATTCTGGCCACATGTTCATAGCCGCATAATTGCGAGCTTGTTGATTTCCCAACTTCTTTTGTTGGGACTGCTTAGTACAAAAAAGGCTGCAAATTCAACTCCATTGCTTGTCGCGTTACCTATATTGACCCTGACGTTTCACAAGTACTGTAAGAGTCGATTTGAACCTGCTTTCCGAGAATACCCTCTAGAGGTAAGCCATTAAAACCTTCTACTCTTATGCAGGGGCGGAACCAGAAATTTTTTGTCGAGGGGGCACACTTTGATAAATTTTAGAAACTACACTATAAATTGGTACATAAGGGGGGCAAATTACGAAAAAAGCCAAATATTTTTCGAAAATTTACACTACATTTTTTTCGCTAGGGGGGCACCTGCCCCTTGTGCCCCATTGTATCTCCGCCAATGCTGTTATGGTTGTAATTTTGACCTTTTTACTTTTGAATGGGCTGATTTGGGTTGTATTTATCTCAAACGGGTCAAATAGATATATAAAAAATATATATATAAGCTAAAAAGGGAACTGGTAAAAGGGTCAAAAAGTTAAACCCACCGGACTAAAAGATTTTTGTGGGTAGCACCCTCTTTTGACCCGTACTAAAAGATACCCGTTTTGACACATCTTTTGCACTCGAATTTCCTATCAATGCATTCTTTTCGTGTGTTTTTACAGGAAGCGATAGAAAAGGACACACAGGACAAAGCTTCAGAACCCGAAATCAACCTCAAAGCCTTCTTAGCCGATGCTTACTTACACCCGATTTTTCGTTCTTTTGAAGAAGTTGAGCTAACAGAAGTTAAAGTTGAAAAGAATCCAGATCCCATCCCAAGTCAACCCGAAACCGAGCCCGTTACCCCTTCCCATTCCCATTCCCCTTCCCCTTCTCATCACTCACATGAACATGAGCAAGAACAAGAACACGAACACGAAGAAACTACTACTGTCCAACACTATGAAGTGGGACCTCCAGCTAATGTCTATCAATACGGATACGCGTACCACGAGAATATATTTCATTACAATGTGAATAGCTATCAAGAGACACAACAGGATGCGCAACATGACTATATTGTGGAGTCACCACACAGTTACTATCATTACTGAGCCCGAGCTCGAGCAGCTTGGTATATATGTTGTACATGTGAATACTAATTGTTGATAGATGTAATGGACTAATGGGCATATTTGTTTGTTCATATGACCTATTCCTTGTACCGTTGTACGTTCATCTTTGCCCTATCATTTTGCTGGGATCTGATGGCTAAACACGAATCCAAAACAACGATAGCCAAATAATGAATTAAAATAAATTAGAATGAATGAACTTAAGCAAACACAAATGAACTGCTGATCACATCATAAACTGTTTGGTTACCTAAAAGTGTGTCACGGCTCATGCATGTAAACGATAAATATCGTAAAAGAGACATTTTCGACGGATAACACTAACATCTAGCTTATTCTGTGGTGCAAATGGTCATCCAAAAAGACGAACGAAATGTTAACGTATGTGCAGTGTAACCTTAATACCTTATATATACGGTCCAACACAATGAGGCAAGTTTAGTTGTTTGCATGGTTTCTGAAGATCCTAGTTTCATCGTAGGCCTAGAACAAGTAAAACCTTAATGTTATCGAACGTTAAGATTTTAAGTTTCGTTCACACAACGTATTTTCATAACACGGCACGCATTGTATAAGATACAATTTTTTGAGAAATATTTCTTCCTTTTATCCTTTACATGACATGGACCAACTAAAGTTTGGTTTGTATATACTACAGTAACATTTTACAGAACCACGTAAAGTTTACAAAAAGGGTTTTCACACGATGATGTGTAACAAAATTATTACTCCAAGTATCATGACACGTTATTGTATGCTAGCACGGTCACGCGCGTTGCGGCGACGGATACCCTAAAATAATTTTTTTCGATAAATCATGTAGTTTAGTTTATTAGGTTCTTTTTAACAATAAATTTAAAGATATCAAGAATTTTATATGTCGTATTTCAACTCATTAACTAATGACAATGTATTATACAATTGTGATAATAAATATTAGAGGTGGCAATTTGTACACAAAATTTAAAAAAAANAAAAAAAAAAAAAAAAAAAAAAAATGGCTAATTTGGGTTAATTTGTAAAAGATTTGGGCATATTTTACCCCTCCTTTTTTAAAATGGGGATGTATGGCCATTGAAAAGTTAAATGGTCACTAACAGACACATATTTTCTCTCAATTGTAGAACATTAAAATCGTTTTTAAAGCAAAACTTTAAAGCAAAACATATATAAATATAATATATTTAATTTTTTAAATATAAATTGGGTATTACGTTTAGGAATTCATTTCGTCTTTTATAAAGCGATTCGTATAACATGATCCCATTGGCCCGTGCCCGTTCATGATCGACCCCGTTTGGTTCATGCCCGTTCGGGCTGAATATTTGTATAATGTGTTTTATTATATGTATTATACTATATTACATTTCCCGTGGTTGTACTCCCAAATCTTTTGATCATCTACAGTAAAGTTCATCTACAGTAAAAAATTATTATTTTATACAAGTTAGAGAATCAGCTTCCCCAACTTTCTTGAATCTTCTTCCATATCCACAGCCATTATCTTCAAGATCCACAAATACAACCACATGCGCAAACTAAATTCGCCAACAAAAAAAATAAAAATAATAATCGATCCATCTCATCTTTCATCTTTTACAAATCCCATACCTACCAAGATCCACAAATACCATCAACCCTAATCTAATTACTCTTCGACACAGACAATGAAACAAAAGGAGTTTTGTTTAACACAGGTTCTTGATAATTTTTTGTTATTTTTTATGCTTTAAATCGTTATAAATTGTTAAAAATATTATATTTTGTATCAGTGTTGTGATTTGATTTATGTTGAATTCGGTTTTTTATTTTTTTGTCTTCAGATTTTTGTAGGGATTTCGGGTCTGGGGTCTCTACAGTAGGTTTCGATTCATGGATTTCGAGTCTCAATTGCAGCAGTCGTGATGGTTGTTGATTGGTAATCCATGGTGATGGTTGTTGTTAAAGGTGGTTTGTTATATGTTATTTGTGTTAGATGTTTGTAAGTTGGTGCTAATTTTCATTATGTTGAAATGACTTGGTACGTTTTAGGGCCTTACTGCGTATTTGGTTGTTGGTTTTTCATATATAACAGCTGATATTTTTTCTTACGAGTTGATTATACCTTCAGGCCCCTGTTTTTACTTTTTGACTACGACTATCGCGTTTGTAATTGAGCTTAGCAAGAATTTAGTTAATCATCAGTTGAGTTAATGGAGGTTATGATGCTATACCTTGATTGCTCGTCTGCTTAAAATTGGACTATGCTTATATGGCATATATGGTTGTGAGTGCAGGCAATGTTGCAATAAGATTGGCGTGCGACCCGTGTTCTTTCGGCTAGTACCAACTGTTACATTTTGCAGCCATGGGCCGAGTCGACACCTTTCTCTGATCATTAACGCTTTATATCTACCTGATCCGCTGTCAATTTGATATGCTAGGTGATGGGTTCGGATAGCCTTTTATCCATGAATGTGTTCCTTTTCGGCATACCAGATAAATGAGTGCTATGATGAAGTAATTCTGAGGCTTTTAATCAATTAGGCTTTATTGTCATGCTCATGGATTGTAGAGGAAATTTCATAATGCTGGCCTCACAGGTTGTGGGTAACCTTTCAATTCGCAACAAGTCTGCGACAAATGTGCAGCACCTTACATGGCATCTAGGCTGTGATGAGTGGCAAGCACGCTCGGAGCTCAGGTTGTGTAGCGGCCGTGTCTTGGCCAGGTAACTGTTATGTTTGCGCTATGGGCCGGACGACTTGTTGGCGAATGAAAGGTTACCCACAACCTGTGAGGCCCAGCATATGAAATTCAATAGCAACCAATGAGGCTGACATAAAGCCTAAAGATATTGACTTAAAAGGCTCAGAATCACTTTCACATAGCCTCATTCTGATCTGGTATGCCGAAAAGGAACACATCATGGATTAAAAGAGCTTATCCGCAACCCATTCACCTTAGCATATCAAATTGACAGGCCGATTATCAGGCCTTTAGAATAAAGGTTAATGATCAGAAAAGTGGTCGATCGCATGGGCGCACAATGTAAGAGCAGTTTACCTAGCCAAGACACGGTCGCACCAACTCTTATTCAACATTGCCTGCACTCATCACAGCCATATGCCATAGTAAGACATAGTCCAATAAGCAACGACAATCAATAACAATCCCATAAACCTCCATTAAACTAAACCTATGTTTTAACTAAATTCTGGCCCCTGAAGCTCAATTAA
>LBNU01016968.1:0-13931 GCA_014162995.1 Artemisia annua | reverse complement strand
CATACATGTTTTATACAATGAGAAGTATTTAAGAAAGCCCACTTCAGATGACATAGAAAAAATATATGCATTGCATGAAGAAAAACATAAACTCCCGGGAATGCTCGGGAGTATTGATTGTATGCATTGGGATTGGAAAAATTGTCCAAAGGCCTTACAAGCTCAATTCAAAAGACGTGATCATAAATACCCAACTCTTATGTTGGAAGCGGTTGCGGATCAAAGATTATGGATTTGGCATGCATATTTTGGGGTTCCAGGGGCAAATAATGATCTTAATGTGTTGTATGGTTCCCCGATATTTGATAAAGAACTTGCCGGTACAGCTCCGGAATGTCCGTTTGAAGTAAACGGACATACATATAAAAAGGTTACTATTTAGCCGACGGCATTTATCCAACATGGTCCGTGTTTGTGAAAACGTTTAGTGTTGCAAGGTCGGAAAAAAAAATTGAACTTGAAAAGAGTACAAGAAAGTGCTAGAAAAGATATTGAACGAGCCTTCGGAGTCCTACAAGGTCGTTGGGGGATTATACGACAACCGGCACATTCTTTTCAAGTCAACAATTTGAAACTAATCATGTATTGTTGTATAATGTTACACAACATGATATTGGAAGACGAAGGATTCAAAGTGAATTTAAGAGAGACATTCGTCGATCCACGCCCGAACATGCCAGATAATTGGATCGAAAGATGTGATTTACATGTTAGAAAAAATAAAGAACTTCGCGATCGAATAGTTCACGACGAGCTTCGAAATGACCTTGTGGAGCATTTATGGAACTTCCATAATTAGTTTGTATTTTTTTTTAATGTAATGTGTGTTTTTTTTTACATGTAATGTTTGTTTTTTTTATATGTAATGTTTGTTTTTAATATTAATGAAGTTTATTTTAGTTTATATTGTGTATATTTTAATTTTTGTTTAAAAAAAAAAAAAAAAAAAATGGCCGACGGCACCAGAAATTCTGGTGCCAACGGATACTCCTGAAATGTGGTGCCGTGGGATTTCTGGTGCCGTGGAGCTTTTTGCTGACGTGGCAGCAAAAAGTTCCCACGATACGAGCTCCACGGCTCAACCGTACCCAATGCTCTAAGGACTCTTAAGTAAGTGACTTTCATTAGGTTATAACTATTTTATTTTGGAAGGACTGTTAAGTAAGTGATTTTTATTACATTATTACTCGCGAATGAATTTGATTGGATTTTATTTTATTTTATAATAAATATGATTGGATTTTGTTTTGAAGCGATTTTTATTACATTAGATTATATTTTTACTTTATTGTTCGAAATTTCTTTTAGTGATACAAGACTAACAGTAATAAGACCGAACCATTCTACCCGAACCAAACGCATCCCCTTACTACTCAAACCTACTACTCTTTTAAGTTTTACTTTTAACTATTGGTAGTTTGGTACATATTCCCTATCTCTTCCTCAGGGAAAGATTGAAAAGCCTTTCCCAGTTTCCCAGTTGGTGTTGGGTCAAATTTGGGCCATCTAGAGCATGTGGGCTTCAATAAAAGGTTAAAAGTAGTAGTCCAGCTGTGTTGGGAAAAAAATATTTCTGGTGGAATTCCTACATATATCATATGCATAGATCTAGCCAAATGGTTAATTCGTATAACACTTTATGTAAATTTATATGCACTCTTTGCTGTCTTGCTATTCTTGCCAAAGAAAATAGTAATTGGGAGAATATATATTTGGATACATGCAAAAAGTTAGTCTCTATATTTATGTGTACTAAAACATCACATGTTTGTGGTTTTAAACTAAACCACCATGTGCTTATTGTAAGAACTTTTTTTTGTGTATATTTGTATGAACGGCATTATTAACAAATCTGAAATATGTTCACATTCTCAAGAATGTTACATTGTTTTGTAACAAAATAGATCTTATGTATAACATTATTTATGAAATTTTATACTAATATAATGTATCTATTTGTTTTGTTGACCAATGATATGAACAACATCTTTGTCTACTTAGGCCGGTCGACATTATGAATGTCCAAAATATCATACTAGCTAGTACTATACAATCAATTTTTGTGGACCTAGAAAGAGATTGCACAAAAATAATGTAGTCTCAAAATCTTAAGATATATGTATATACGTAATGCATGCATTATTGGTTTGGGATATCTTGGCTACAATTATTGTAGCCAAATGGCTACAATCCTCATCAAAAAATACATACAAAATGACTCAGTGACCCACAGAATAGGATTCAGGGACCCACAGAAAGACTTAGGGACCACATTTTTAGCATAGAATTGTAGCCATTTAGCTACAACAAATTGTAGCTAAGATATTCCCTTATTGGTTATATTTCAGATATATTAATTTAAATGAATATCCAGTTTTCTGTCTGGTCATGATTCACATCATAGTTGGGCCATATGGAACCAAATTTGATATTTTGTTAGAACTAATTTATGTTAAATCTTATCACCTTAAAAGAATTAATTAGAGAAGATTGATTGATGTATATTTTAATTTCATATTATCAAGAAAACTATGTCAAGCAACATAAACCCATATAATAAAATACTAGACACGATCACACGAATAATATAATCATGAAGAAAGAGCCAACCAAAATGATAAAAAAAACTTATACCTATAAAGAAAGATTTATCTTTGTAATGTCCCAAAAAATAATAAAAAGGGACGTATGTTAGTCATCAAAACTAGTACGTAATACTTAGATTATAAGTTCTGCTACGTATCTTTTTTGTAGAATGCATTTTGCATGGTGAAGCAAGATATGATCCTATCAAAATAAAATAAAAAATAAAAGTAGAAAAATGATTTTAGTGAACAACACTAAAAAGAGCGTTACCAAGCACCAATTATTTCTTAATGTTACAAAGTTTATTCATGTGGGCTAGTGACATATAACCTTCGAATATGTCACACATAAAGATAATAATACCACAAAATCTTACTGTAATAAATTACATATTTTGAGTGATTTTTTTTCTACTCACTTGTTTACAAATCGACAATCTTTTCTAACCTCACCAACATCCTCATTTATCGGGTTGTTCTCAGACAAAATGAGAAGAGCCTTAGAAAATTGCTCGTGAAAATAATCGTTATCCGCTGCCATTTTCTTAACATATGGAGATGTAATGGGGTTCGATAAAAGTTGTTGGTCGACAATAAGCAGTCCCCTATTGTTAATAAGGTTCTTGTAGTACATGTTGTCTAAGGTCATAGGTGTTATTAGGTCAGTTCTTGAATATTCAACATCACGTGGGTTTGGTTCGGGATGGGGACAACGACGCTTGAGATACTCGGCGTAGTCTGGGTCCAAAGTCGGGTCAACATCTGGATAGAGACGGTCAACAAGGTTGACACAATGGACCCTGCCTACGGAGTGTGCACCTGCCACAAATCAAAGTGAACATCAAATAAGGTTATGCTAGTGAAAGTTACCACAATTATAAAATTCACATTCAATTAACTCATAATTTACACATTGTTATAATGAAGATAGTTAGATAACCATACTATAACAGCAGAAAATTTTGTGCTTATGGGCTCATAATAATAGGTTGGAGGGCCTTAAAGGCTGCATTTTAGAGAAACCAAATAAATGATAAAAATCTGGATATAGTTACTTAACTAGTTTTTAACTCGGTGTATATACGAGGTTTTATACAATCAATAATAATAATAATGTTATTATTATTATTATTATTATTATAAGAAAAAATATTATTTGGGGCTCAGATAGTATTTCGGCTTCATAAAATTTCTCTTCTAATAAAGTGATGTTATAATAATAATAATAATAATAATAATAATAATAATAATAATAATAATAATTGTTTAAAGTTAAAAGTCTACATAGTATTTGCAAAATTTATAAATATATAAAAAGTTATGTAACCTGGAAAGCGCGAGTTATGAAATACAATATACGTTATAAATCTTACCCAAGAGAGCGACTGTTCCTTCAGCATCAATTCCAACAGACTGAAAACGAGAAAGGACAAACGTCATTGAATCGTTATGGTTAGGAAGCAACGCATCGATTTCAGCCAGATGGCTTTCCTTGCTATCTTTCCGGCCTGTTTTCATCTCCATATGAGGTCCTCCTAACTATATAACACAAAAGTGAATAAACGCCCAAAAAATGCTTCGAAATTTCGTGCATATGTTGAGTGAGAAGAACGACGTACCATAACAACACCATCTCTAGCAGAAAGAGCAACAATATCGGCACAAGAAACAGTCATGGGGCATGCCTCTTCCAAAGCATCTTTGATTGTGTTGATGTACTTGAAATTTCTCATTCCCATATTCTGTTTTGAGGTCTTTTCGGATATTATCCCATTTATGCTCTCCAATAATATTGATGCATCACATGACTATATACATTATGAATAACTATTTAGTTAGAAAACCTATAAATAAACCATATATTGCTTCATAGATATGATGTTATGTTAATGCTATGGTTAAGGTACTAAGGCTCTACAAGGATAAGGGATGTCATGAAAAGCTTGCATTTTTACCATGCAAGAAATGCCAAATAATATTTAAATCCGTAATATTGGTATTATAATGGTTTGTATCGGTTGGAGAAGAAATAAATAAAAGTTAGGAAAATAAGAATCGTTTTGGTGAAGATATGATGCAAATTATCTTAGTTATAACAAAATAAAGAAAAGAGTTGTTAAACTACCTTAAAAATTATAAAGTTAATGCTCTTTCTGTTTCTTGTGCATGACTAAATTATTTATTTAATAAACTTATTTATTTATTTTATTCACTATTACTATTTTCTTTTTAGGGTGGAGGTGGATTTAAAGAAGAAAAAAAACCGAACCTTGACTGAAATTTTAGACAATAACTGAATAACATTAGTATATAATTTTTCATGGAGATATTGTTTCGGATCTAGGAAGAGGAAAGCCGTAAATAAAATGTACCTTAACCATACAATCATGGAACAAAGTTCTTATCCAAGAAACTGCGGTGTTTCCATGCTTATGATATAAAGCTATAACTTGTTGCTTGACGATTTCTTCGGCATTTGGACAACTCTTTGAGTAGTAATTCAGTTGTACCTCACTCTTACCTTCACAAACAATAAAAAGATCATACAAAAGTCAATCATATATATTTGTAACAGTCAAGGTGTGTTTTCTACGTGTTGCTAACATTGTTTCAAGAAAACAAACTTGACGCTATGTTAAGCAACACGTAGATACACACACGTTGTTTCAAGAAAACCAACTTGACGCTAAGTAAAGCAACACATAGATACACTCATACACACACGTTGTAAAATAGAAGTAAAGATAGGTGTAGGAATTGAATACCGGTATAAAAATGGAAGAATAAGATAAATGCTAAGCATATGTTGGAAATTTGCTTGTGGGTAGCCATTAATTTTATGTTTTAGAAGTTTGTACTTATAATGAGCATGTATTAAAACTAACTAAACTTCTTTATATAGAGGTGTCTTTGCATTTTTGCAATGTGCAAATGAATATTACAGGCATGCAAAGCTTGTTCGGCCACTTGGCGTATTTATTTGACTTAATTGCCATCTCTCTTCCACTAATGGGCAAACTAGTATTTGTTAAGTTATATATGGTCATCTCTTCTCCACTAATGGCATATACTACCATTTACAAGAGATAACCGACTGTAGTGCATGTGTGATGTGCTAGTTAAGCAAAGGCCAAAGTTTATAGAGTACTGTTGATGTCTAGCATTAATTTACATATACTAGCAAAACGTGTGCCACATATCGTTGTTAACGGTATAAAACTATAAATCATGAGTACTAGTTACTTAGTTAGATAAACATATATTCCTAAGATATTCAAAACTAATTATGTATATCTTTCACAAATCACAACGTACACGACAAACTCACAAGTCACAACCTCAATAAACTTACAAGATTTGAACCATCCATGAACCCTTCTTGGTGGGAGAAAAACCCTAACATTTTCCATATATATATACAACTAGACAAAAGATCTTTGGTATTTCAATTTTGATTTACAAGTGTTTGAGTCAAAATGTATTTAGACATTCATACCATAAATTCATATATGAAGGTTAAGTATAGAAGGACGTGACTAAAAACTTAGAAAATTTTTGTATTTGCGAGGAGAATATAAAGGCTTTATATTCATCACACATCTAGGGAGCAACATCAGATGACCAAAAGCTTGATATAAGCTATATTCTCTGCATTTCCGAATTATGTATAAAACTATATTTGTATTAATTTCACGTGGCCGGTTTTCACAATTTTTTCTGAATTGGGCAATAAGAGATCGAACAAGCTAGCTAAGGAAGAAAACAAAGCTGGATCGTAGACTAACTGCACAATGATACAGATAGATCTCAAAAACATTAAGTAGGAGGTATTGCAAAAACTATTAGAAAATAGGTTATAGTTTAGTCAATAAGTTGGCTCAAGTCCAACTTTTCCTTCTTTTTTTATATAGTCAAGTTGGCTCTAGTCCAACTATATACATGTTATCTAATCTCAGGCAACATAAACCCACACAATACATTCACATTGACATTTATTTTAGTCGTGGCAAGCTAGGTCAACATGACAGATTTGCTTAATTTGATCATATCCCTTCCCGGTATCGATCACTATGTATATATCTTAACCGAAGGGCTTCTTTCGTCCATATTTACGAGTTCCTATCTAGTTTGAATGTTCAAATACCTTTCATGCCAGATACAGATGCATTGGCGGATAGCCAACATTACAACATATGACATCCATAAGCTAGATCACATTTTTTTAAATATCAAAAATTCATATCTATACCTTTCATTCGACTTCCGTCGAGTGACTCAAATTAAATCTAAATTTTACAAAGGAATGGAGGGGTAATTTCGTCACATATATATATAAGCTAACATTTCTTAGTCTATTTCATTCTCCATCAAAAAATTAGGGTTTTGATTTGACAAACACACAAACAAAATTAATCATCAAACGACTTCAAAAACATTCAATAGTTGTTGATTTCACCATAAAATTTCGTCATTTGTATTTATCATAACTTCTCAAATTAGGGATCAATTTTGATTTTTTGCTAGAATTTAGGTTCAAAATTATCAATTAACAAACCATTAGTTAGATATAGATGATAATCTGATTATAGAGGACGAAAATCTGGAGGTTATTGATGACAAAAATCATGTTGTTGCTAAATAAAATCAGTTTATGGATGAAGAAGATTAGATTATCGCAGAAACATGTAAAAATCTGGATCTTTAAAGAGATATGCATGTTGTATAGATACAATCAGAAGTAATTCTACTTGGATGGTAAAATCATATGTGATTACAATTTAAATCACATGTGCTTATGTTAAATTCATTTATGATTGTAGCCGAAAGTATTTCAGATTACTTCAATGTATGATGAGATGTTAAGCAAGTCACGTAAAAAGACAATACTATCTTTCTGTAAATAATTGTTTTAAGACAATTAGTTTTTTTAAATCAAAATCAGTTTAATCTATATTTTTGAATTAAATATTTTGATACGATAAATTAAATTTAGTTTTCTAATTAAAAATCTCCAACAACTATTTAATACAAATAATTAATTAATGGGTTTGTTTAACGGGTGCCCTCAGGGCAAGGGTTAACGTGATTATAAAATGAAATTTCGAGTTTATTGAATTAAAAATCCGATTTAACTATGATAATTTATGAGTTTAGTTGATATGTATTCAATGCAATTTTTAGTATAAAAAGAAAGTTCTTGTTAAACGAAAAGAAAGTTCTTGTGGTTAAAAAAATTAGATTACTTGGAAATTTAACTCAGATGTACGTAACTACGTAATATTGTATTGTGTTTCTTCTTTCGTTCGAAATAACGACGTCACGTTCACTATATCTACCATTGCATGTAAAGCAAAAACATTAATTTCTGATAGTTCTTGTATGTGAAACTATCATTGAAACTAAAATAATAATATTAATTTCACAAACTCCATGATCCCCAATGTGAACTTCTTCTTCGCAGCTGTGCTGGGGTTGCAAAATTATCTTATGCTTTGAGGACATGTTCGCTTTTATATTTATTAGAGGCCCAAGTTCAGTTTGATCAGGCACTACGTGCCTCCTTGGAGAGGATTGTTACAGCTTCAGGTCCGGGGTTTGGTGATTGGCAGTGGCGGCTAGCTACTCTTTTAATCAAGTTGGGTGGTCTTGGCATCATTTCAGCAGGAGACATCATCCAGTATGCTTTTCTCGCCTCCCGCATGCAATCAAGTGATTTACAGGCCAAGATATTGTCCAAATCTGGTATTATCTCTCATGATTCATCTTTTCGGTATGCTCTTGATACTTTCAATGCTACTTTCGACATTGACATTCTCTCTGGCACCACTTCCGCTTTTGTCCCCCATATGATGAAAACATTGGCAAAGTGTTACTTTCATGTTATTGAGAAAGACTTTGTTGCTAAGTACTTGCTAAGTCCACGACAGGTGGCTATTTTCAGTTGCATTCGTGCCCCGCATGCACAAGATTTCCTTTTCACCATCCCTATTTTGACGGTTTAGGACAGAGGATGAACCATCGCCAATTTCGATATGTGTTGTACTATAGGCTTGCTATACCGATGTTCTCCGAAGGTAGCCTATGCCCGAGTTGCAATGTGCATCGTATGGATCAATGGGGGGATCATGCAGTTCACTGTTCTAGTGAAGTGGGTGTGAAGTTCAGGCACAATCTGGTGCGTGATATTCTTGTTGATATATGTTCCAAGGTTGGGATTATAGTGCGCAAGGAGGCTCTCATGGGTTTCCTTTCGGAGGATGGGAAGGAGCTACGTCCTGCAGATCTTTTACTATTTAACTGGCTCCAAGGTAAAGATGCGTGTTTGGATGTGACTGGAATCTCTCCATTTGCTGGTGTGGGGGTGACTTCATGGTCTCCTGGGGTAGCTTTACATAATGTTGTGGAGAAGAAAAAGAGGAAGTATGCGTCTAAATGTGAGGACAATGGATACAAGCTCATACCATTTGCTTTCTCTACATTCGGAGAATTCGATACGAAGGCTTTGGATACACTTTCACGTATTAAGTCTATTGTCATTAGCCACTCAAATAATGCTAAGAGTGGTGTTTTTATTTTTCATAGAATAAGCTTTCGTATTCAGAAAGGAGTGGAAGCACAGCTTGTGTCTTGACTCTCATCCAACTTTGTATAAGCTTATTATGTATCAATGAAATTATTATTATTATTAAAATAAAAAAAAAAAATAATAATAATAATAATAATAATAATAATAATAATAATAATAATAATAATAATAATACAAAAAGATAATAAAAATAAAAAAAGAAAAGACAAAAACCGGTATCATTATGATGTATAACAACAAATGAACGTCATTGTATACGACCTTGATTGCTTGTAGTTATCTTTTTAGATTATTATGTTGTACTTGTTTAATGGAAATACAAAGATTGATAATTGAAGTGAGTGGATAAATTATTTGGAAATTGAAAGTTACAAATAAGAAGTTGATTTGGGAGGTTCTTGAAATGATTAGAAAGACTCCAAGACAGCCGCCCCACCAACCATTCTTACCTTAAAAAAAATTGTACTCAAATGTTTTTAGAAACAAAATAGCAAATTTCGTAAAAATGTTTAGTTTGATTTTATCTAAAGATTCGAAACCAAATTATAAAATTTCAAGCGTGATTCTTTTTTTCTTTCTTTTTTTTGTAATCTATTGATACATTATTTATATTAGTTTATCCGAAGATAGATTCAAACTTTATGCATCTAGTTTACTCTAGCTTCTTATTTCAATAATCCATCTAGAAAAATCACTTGTACATGAGTACAACACCGAATCACTTAAAAAGGTCATGACCCGTTACCAAAACTAGCAGAATGTTCGCGTTATGCAGCAGTATTAGAAAAGGAAACGAAACCGCGATTGACGGTATTAAACGATAAGGATGTTGTTAGACCTTGTAGCATGGTACCTTCATTCTATGTGAGCGTGAATTCGAAACAACACTTCTTTACCATTTTAACAAACTCTATCATCAACATCTCGAAATATATTCCTAAATTATCATTCTTATACTCAAGAAAAATATGACCGACATACTAATATGCATTAACATGTTGCGTAATAATTATAGTAATTTAATTATTGGTTACAACAATTTTCTAAATGATTTAATTATTTATGACAATTTAAGTTTACATTTATTATTATATTGTTGAGATTTACTTATATGCATAAAAAATACTATCACTTAATTTTCTAAAACAAAGTCATGTACTATGTATAAAGAAGTTAAGATATAAAACTTGGATCATGATAGAGTGATTAGAGTCTTGAAAGATAAAGTAGTATAAACGATTTTCAAAGTTTGTGATGTAAGTATGTAACCATAAAAACTCTATATTCTAACTACTAAATATAAGAGACCATTATTTATATAAACATAAAACCTTCTATCTAAGAACACCATAAAACTATAAGTAACACTCGAAATAAGAACACTCGAGGCATTTGGCTTTGTACGTGTGTGTTCATGGATCAAGAGGTTATGGTTCAATGAGTAGTTGTTATATGTGAGGTTTTCTGTTAAAAAAAACATTAACATTGTGACAAATTTCTCGGAATAACATATATAGTTGGATTAGAACAAACTTCGACCTTTGAATGTGGAAATCTAATTAGGCAACAATGCCTACTTGTTTTCAGTTGTGGTATTCATCATTGACTTCACGAAGTCAATAATGCAATTAGTGAATGAAAATTACATTATTATAATGGGATAACATAGTTATAACAAAAGTTAATCATGGCATGTCTCTAAGTCAACCATACATAATACATGAAAATGCATATATTTTCATTCATAGATCTAGATCTGGATAAACATATCTAGAAGCTTGGAACACAGTTTTCCCATTAACGTTTTATACCATGCTTGGAAGGTATGTCTCCATGTCACTCTAAACACAACTTATATCAAAGTAATTAGACTAAACAAATGTCCTGCCTCAAGTTTAATCTTGTAGTACTTGGAATTTAGAAAATATGGCCGTTGTTCATTTGAGGAAAGTCGGCATTCTTAGTTGAAAGGAAAGGACTTCTACCATGAAACGGACTCTTTGCCTTGGGGAAATCACTTCATTTTTAAATTTGCCTGAAATAAAAACTTAATACATCTGAGAATTCTTAATTGTATAGTTGTCAATAGCCCCAGGGCCATGGAACAAAGGAGTATCCCGGACCTACACCGGGGTGATAATAGACACGCTCAATTGGGGGAAATTTTTGAATTAGATCGTGCTACTTTGAAATCAGATGGCGTTTTTTGTAGCAGTCCGAGGGGTTGGTTTACTTTTGGACATGCTTCAATTGCTTTACTCTTCTTCTTCGGATACATTTGGCATGGTGCTCAAACTTTGTACAACAAACTTTTAATTTGTTCAACCAATCATGTACCTAGAAACATGAATTAGTTGCAGTTGAGCAAATATCTTTTAGCAGTTCATGTTTCTTACGTATTTTTTGAGTTATCTGAGATCATTAGTTAATTGTATTTGTAATCACGATTAGAGTGGCAACGCAAATTACATCTATACCGTTTTGTAGTGTCCACCATGCACAACATAAACTTCTATTTCTGGTTGGGACATTTTACATAAATTGGGCCTAAGTTTATTTTTGGCAGGGCCCGTTGTACTTTTTAATTGGTTTAATACGTGTACATGTAGTCATGTTGGTCTGTGAAGGCCCAGAAATAAAAAGGCAACGTGTTTCAACAGTTCAAAAGTTACAGAGTAGATGCCTAGATGGCATAAACTATTAATGTCTGAAACTATTTAAGATGTCTTAAGTTTACTCGGAAACATCTTAAGTAACCATGGTCTCTGACTTTTGGGCCAACTAATCCACTGGGTTTGAACACACCGCCACACAGACTCAAACCAGGTAAAGCCAGATTTCAGGAGGTTGGCGTTGCCACTTCAAAACCTGGAAACCATCTACGAGAGCAGTGAACATATATTGCAGTTTACACAAAATTATAATTAGAAACTGTAACCATTACGTCCATTCTTGTATTGAATTTTTCTAATGAAAAGTAACAATAAAATAACAATCACAAATGATGTAAAAATCATGAAAAAGTTAGACAATAGATATTGTTGATCGAAAGTATCAACTACTACAAGTTAAAGCATAGAATCATGAGATAATCCCATCAACTAAAACTTACTATTTTGCATCTCAAATATTTGACTAGTAAATGTCAAAACTTAACATTTCTAATATTGGCATTTTGCATTGCTAGCTTGAAGTCCAATAATATCTCTAGAACAAAAATACACACATCTACATATATTCATTTAACCAGCCTTATATATCATGCACATATCATACTGCCATTGTTGCATTGAAGGTCAATAAATCTTGTGAAAGAAAANACAGTTCAAAAGTTACAGAGTAGATGCCTAGATGGCATAAACTATTAATGTCTGAAACTATTTAAGATGTCTTAAGTTTACTCGGAAACATCTTAAGTAACCATGGTCTCTGACTTTTGGGCCAACTAATCCACTGGGTTTGAACACACCGCCACACAGACTCAAACCAGGTAAAGCCAGATTTCAGGAGGTTGGCGTTGCCACTTCAAAACCTGGAAACCATCTACGAGAGCAGTGAACATATATTGCAGTTTACACAAAATTATAATTAGAAACTGTAACCATTACGTCCATTCTTGTATTGAATTTTTCTAATGAAAAGTAACAATAAAATAACAATCACAAATGATGTAAAAATCATGAAAAAGTTAGACAATAGATATTGTTGATCGAAAGTATCAACTACTACAAGTTAAAGCATAGAATCATGAGATAATCCCATCAACTAAAACTTACTATTTTGCATCTCAAATATTTGACTAGTAAATGTCAAAACTTAACATTTCTAATATTGGCATTTTGCATTGCTAGCTTGAAGTCCAATAATATCTCTAGAACAAAAATACACACATCTACATATATTCATTTAACCAGCCTTATATATCATGCACATATCATACTGCCATTGTTGCATTGAAGGTCAATAAATCTTGTGAAAGAAAAAGTATCAATGACGACTGAAGGGATTCGAACGCTTGAAAACACGCCCACTTGGGCTGTGGCTGTTGTATGTTTAGTCCTCGTTGCCATATCGATTCTCATTGAATATGGTATTCACATGACCGGAAAGGTAAAAGATCATCCGCGTTAATTTTAGTTACTGATGTAGTCATATTTGCGCATAGAGAAGAGAAAATTTTATTTAAACATTTGCTTAATTTTCAGTGGTTGAAAAAGATGAATAAAAAGACATTATATGAAGCACTTGAAAAGATCAAATCAGAGCTTATGCTATTGGGGTTCATTTCATTGCTTTTAATAGTAGTGCAAGGGACCATAACTAATACTTGCATACCAAAATCCCTTGGAGATAATTGGCTTCCATGCAGTAAAAAAGATATTGAAGAAAGGGATGCTCATCATGATGAAAACGAAGCAGAAATTCATCGAAAACTTTTATCGTTGTTTGACTTCAATGTGACGATGACAAGACGGGTTCTTTCTGGTGCTACTTCTTATGATGAATGCCAAGCACAGGTGAACTGACTACATTTGAGGAAGAGATAGGCAAATTTTTAAGTTGGATATCCCTTTTAGTAACATCTCGATCTTCATCTTAGAAAACTGCATGTTTTTGTAGGGAAAGGTTCCACTTCTATCGAATGAAGCCCTCCACGAGCTTCATGTATTTATATTTTCGTTGGCCATCTTTCATGTAATTTGTTCTATAGCCACACTGGCTTTCGGAAGAGCCAAGGTATAGTTTCCAGGTCTTTTTTT
>LBNU01016967.1:121984-140459 GCA_014162995.1 Artemisia annua | reverse complement strand
ATTGATTGCGATTATGATGAGGTTGGATTGTGATGTCTATGCCTGCTCTAGTTACACATAGCGCTAAAATTCTTCAGGTCCCGTATGATTTTTACTTTAAACCTATGAACTCACCAGCGAAAGCTGACCTTTTTAAGCATGTATTTCTCAGGTAACTAGAAGTCTTGCTTTGGTTTGAGGCATCGAAGGAACTCTAATATTACTTTTATAAGACCTGTTTTCTAATATATATTTTGGGCTTGCCTATTTAAAGATTGTGGATTTATGTAAATTTTGACTTTTGTTGACTTTGGTTTACGTTAAAATCTATGCTATCTTGTTATCTATACTTGTGATGATATCATTTCACGTAGCACCCCGAAAGCTTGTAAGTCTTCCGTTGTACGAATTTTGGGGGTGTTACACACATTGACAACTATTTATACCGATTGTACATGCAATTTTTCTTCAATTAGTCAGTTTCTCTAGTCAGTTTCTTCAATTCCGTACGTATGTTTAACAGAAAAAACTATATAAGTCGTTGTCTCTCAAATTAAGAAATGACAAATAATATTCTTGATATATAAAGGTCATAATTTGTTTGTCTAGACCATTCAAAACATTAAATGAGGATAATATACTAATATGGTTCACATATATAAAAGTTCCTCCTAATACAGCATTACAACCTATATTTATTTGCATAAACTTTTTTATGATTTTGGGGAGCCAATGAGGGGTATAAACGGATATTCCCTGAGTGTCATTGAAGAGTTCAAGTTGCATTTCTAAGCTATGAAAAATAGAATGATTAATAAACAATAGTTCATATACTTTAATCAAGTGGATATAACTTAAGCACGTATTGTCTCTATCCTTTAATGTATTATAAACTGTTTGTTTATAACAATTGCCAAAAGAATATAAGCCAAAAGCATTAAAAAGCCATTGATGAAGTCATCTCCACAAGTACATTGCGTATCTTTTAAAGCAAAAAAAAAAAAAAAAAGAAAAAAATGTAAAGAGAATGCAATATTGGAGCACAAGGTATAAGTAGAGTTGAGGGGCATTTTTTTTTAATCATAATGAGTATCGAATTTGGTATGAGGTAAAATGACAATAAATATGAAGAAGTTTATCATCACGATTGTTTATATTTAGATGGCAAAATATGGTATAAAAAAAATGTATAGATATTTAAATTTTGAAGTGAAAAAGAGAGGGACCCAAGGAATGAATTTCATAAACATCAAATTGATGAGTAATGAATCTATGGCTATAATATACCTATTTTATTACTGAGCCCAAAAAACAAACACCTTTAATGACTTTTAAAGTCATAGTCTGATTCCCATACACCCCAACCAAACGGGTCCTAAGTTATTTTGGAAACTCAAAATCCTTCACATATTAATGGACAAATCTGGACCACACATCTAACAAACATGATTTAAAGGGGAAAAAAGGAAAAAAAAAATCATTGAGGGACTAAGTTGTAAGTTTAGACCGCATTTCTTTTTATAATTAAAACTCACTTTCATCTCTCATTTTAAAAATGAAAAATGATTGAGATGCCTACAACTTGTGGCTAATATATGTGGAGTTACCTTATTTGATTGTGAAGCAGTGAGCCCCGTTGTTACAACCAATAAATTAGTGACATGCAATTTTAGGCATAAAATTAGGCCTAAAATTAGGTCTCTCCCAATCACCACTCTTTAAAAATTACATATCACAGTTGGCCGACCCACTCCTATAGCGTTGTACCTATCAGAGAATCGTAACCATGGGAGGCAAAACTCTGCCGTTTCATTTGCTAAATGTGAGGGTTTTGCACTCTGTAGCTAAGCACTGTAGCAAGTGCGTTTTTTTACAACTATCTACACTATTGTTTTTAGCTTCATTCAAGACTAATGCTAGTAGCCGTTGCTTGGCAACCACAACCCCACAATGTAACGCGCCTCTCCCCGTAGCTCTCCCCAATGCAACGCGTCACTTGATGTTTTTTTTCAAAACTCGGTTGGTGATGAACTAAAACAATTGTGGGGTTGCTTTTGTGATTTTCGAAGGTTGGGGAGTAAATGTGGGAGTTATGGGGTTGCTTTTGTGCGGTTGCACTTGTGGTCACCACTAGCTAATTGTGGTCGGGGTGGGGTTGTGGAGAAAGAAAGCTGAGGTAACAGGGTTGTTTGGGTGAGAAAGTGGTCACCACTAACATTAGTCCAATAAAACACATGAAACTAACATGTTCATCAAGCACAGTAGCAAATGAGTTTTTTACAACTATCTACATTGTCGTTTTTAGCTTAATTTAAGTTTATTTATAATGAAACACATGAAGCTAGCCTGTTCATCAAACGAGTCACGAAACTAGTTACGTTTACATCTATGCCCTTACAAAAGTTGAATATTACATCAATATCCTTCTCAATTTTGTAATTACGTTATTATCCTTCATAAATTTTATAATTACATTAATATCCTTCCACAACTTTTTTAATTGCATCAATATCATTCTCACACTTTTAAATTACATCAATATCCTTCCCAAACATTTAAATTGTCATATATATAAACAAAAATCAACATGTTTTCTCTTCAATCAAGGTCAAAAATGCATATGAACAAATAAATATATGTGAGCAATATTTATTTCATATTTATATCCAAACTTTTGTAGTTGCATCATCACATTTTTTTGTCGTTCGAGACCAAAAAGTATGTATCAATAATATGATCATTATCAATATAAAAGATAAATAAAAGTTTCATAATCTAAAATCAATATAATTATGATCTAAAGATTCTTGAACATATATATTCTTCTAAAAGTGTGAGAAGGATATTGGTATAATTACAAAAGTTTAGGAAAGACGTTAATGTAATTACAAAATTAAGAAGGATATTTATGTAATATAATAAAAAATCGTGCTCTTTTTGGGCTTTTAGGTTGCTTTTTGTGATGTTTTAGCAATATCCATACCTGCACAGTCATAAACACAAAAATACGATATCTTTGGCTTTTCGCGTTAGTTTTTGGTCCAAAATAGTCTAATAATGGTGAATAAAAGGTATGTGAATAAGCACATACCAGCAACGCCAGTTTCTAATCTACTAACGTAAAGCAAGAGAGTAGGTCCAAAAATATAAAAGAGGGTAATGGGGGAAGAAGGAACACTGCTTTGTTCCAAGGGTAAAGTAGCTACTTCGAGTTGGACGTTCGTGACTAGTGCATTTATTTTTTTTAATTTTTATTTATTTATTTATTTATTTTTTAGAATGGCACAACACTTGAAATCCGACCCTCGAGTTAAACCATCCAAATGGGCATGCCCCGGGACCTGAACCACTAGGAGAGACCCGCAAAGGGAAACCCCTAGAACTCACGGCTTCGCACTAGGAGGAAAACATGAATTTTTTGTCTCTTGCAAGACTTGAACCGTGGGTAAAACCTCCCCCAAGCTCCAGAAGGAGCCCAGATGGCTAACTGAGCTAAGCTAGTTGGTTGACTAGTGCCTTGATATGCAGCCTTCACTTGGTCAACGGAACCCAGGATTGCGTGGATCTGCTGCTTCAACTCGGTCAAATGTAATTGTTGCTCTTGGTTCCTTTCGGGCGTGCAGGTGGATCCTATCTCCTTCTTTTGTTTCGATTCCCGTGCGTGTAGGTATTTTTTTTATTATTTTTTTTTTTATGTGTATCCTGCTCCGGAAGAGAATCAAATTTGACAGTTACAGCAAGCAGCATAGTCCCTTCGAAGCTCTATTTGAGCCATCTATCTAGTTATCTAGATTTAGTAGAGCTATAGTGACAAAGAAACTAAAGAACTTTTTTTTTTTTTTTTTTTAACCTCCTAAAACTACGTATACATGTAGTTTATTTTTTACCTCCTAAATTGTAGGAGAATGAGTAATAGGTCTTTTTCATGCTTGAACTTTTCATTCAATGAGAATTAATAGGTCTTTTTCATGCCTACTTTTCATTACTTCATTAATTTTTGTTTGCTTGCATCCTAAAAGTTAGGAAAATGCATATTTTCATTACTTCATTAATTTTCGTTGCTTGCATCCTAAAAGTTAGGAAAATGATACCTTTTAAGTTTGTTTAACATGAAGCGTTTATTGAATATATAAATGCTTATAATAGAAGAGTTGTGTTGCCATCTAAACATAAGTTATCAAAAAATGTTTAAAACTATTACATATATAAAAGAAGCAAGTCGCTATCTTATCTAACAAAGACAGCCACTACCGTTCACTCGACAACAGATACATGGACAAGTATTGTAAAAAAAAAATATCTCACAGCTCATTTTATTGACGATGGTTGGAATATGCACAAATACATTATAAACTTTAGAGCCAATGACAGTCATAAAGCGGATGATATTAGTAGTGAGTTGCTTAAATGTATGATTGGTTGGGGTATTAAGAATGTGATGACTATGCCGATAGACTATGCAACAAGTAATGATAAGGCACCATGCTAGTTAAATTAGAAATGGTTTAAAATATATGGGAAGTAGAAGTGTGAATGAGCCGAGTTGCTCGTGATCTATTCAAGATCAGCTTGGTAAAAGTTCGAAAAGAGTCGAGCCTTAACGAGAGGCTCAAGCTTTATACCAAAATATCGATTAGGCCCGTGCGCCTAAACGAGCGTTCAATATATCTACATATATGCACTCATATATGTATATTTATAAATGTTAAACAAGCTCGAGGCCGAGCTTCATGTGTAAAAAATGATTGACAAACCGAGCTCGAGATTTGAAAATAACTATTGAGCCCGAGCTCGAGCTCTAAAATAATAGCTCGAGACGAGCTCTAAAATAATAGCTCGAGACGAGCTGAGCTCAAGCTTCTCTAAGTTGGACGAGCCAAGCTCAAGACTAGCCGAGCTCGAGCTCGACATGGCTCGTTTACACCCTATAGGATGCTCTTTTATATTAGATGGTAATTCTAAAATGGGGATTGATACTCACACATATGAAATTTATTCATACACATAAGAATCATTGTAAATTGACTGTTATGCACTCATTTATACTTTAGCCATATATTATTTGGAGGGCATAATGGTCAATTTACAATGATTCTTATGTGTATGAATCAATTTTATATGTGTAAGTATGAATCCCCTTCTAAAATATATAGCATGTGAGCTATACATGAAACATATAATATGTAAATACTCTCCATCATTATATATATTTTAGCATTGAGCAAGTTTTTAATCAAATGATCTAGTTCCTTATCATTACTTGGTGCATTGTTTATACATTCTTAATAGCCCAACCAATAATACATTTAAGCAAACCATTACTGATATCATCCACATTGTGGCTATGTTTGGCGCAGAGCTTTTTGGAGCTTTTTGGGGCGATGAGCGGTGAGCAATGACCTTTTTTATTTTTAGTGTTCGTTGGCAAAAGAGCGGTGAGCTTTGCGATTTTTTAGGAAAGCTCATTTTTCCAATGCTTCTTTAAGAAGCTGTGAGCGGTGAGCAGTGAGCTGTGGCTACAGCTCACAGCTCACTGCTACTGCTCACAGCTACTTTTGCCAAACATAGCCTGTGACTATTAGTGGCTCTGAAGTTTATAATATGATTGTCCATATCCGAATCATCGTCAATAAAATGGGTAGTGAGAACTACAGTAAAACCTCTATAAATTAATACTCGGTAAATTAATAACATCGATAAAATTAATAATTTGTTTAGTCCCAACTTGGGACCAGTACAAATTTTGACCCTAATCGATAAAATAATAAGATAATAATTTTTTTGAAACCTCAGTGTATATATATTAGTCCCAACGAAACTATAAATTAATAATTACTAAAAATTCTATATGTATTGATGTGTGTGTATGTGATACACTTCAAATCTTAAGATTGGTTAGTAAAAAATAAATCTATAGTCACTTGTTTTTTTGTTGAACTTCAAATATATATTAAGTTTATCTTAGAATCTCTTTATTGCTCTAAAGAGTTGGTGCGGTGTCTTCTGGTATTGCAACAAGTGTTAATTTTATTTTCATAAAGTGTGAATGTGAATTCATAAAATGTTAACTGTAACTTGTTTTTCAAATTTATTTTTTGTCTCTAATGAGTATACATTGTAACTAGCTTAGTGTATTAGACTTGAAAATTTAATAGCCATATGTAAAACCTTTTAAAATTAATAAATTATTAATTTATCGATATAATAATATCTCGCTAAATTAATAAAATATCTCGGTCCCAACACTATTAATTTATAAAGGTTTTACTGTAGATAGTTTGTTTTTTTTCAACTACTTGTCCTTGTATCGCTTGTCAAGTCCACGGTAGCCGTTGGTTTTGTTAGATATGCTTATGCTAACAACTTGCTTCTTTTATTTGGTAATACTTTGAAACATCCCCATATAAGTTAAATGTCCATATGGCAATATAACCCATCCATTACAAGCATTAGCATATTCAATAAACGCTTCATCTTTAACAAACTTAAAAGGTATCTCCCCAACAACTAACATGTTAATCGATTCTCTTTTTATCGTAGTTTCATCATGCTTCCAATTTTTGCAAAATACTAGTACCTTCACCAGGATTCTTTTTAAAATCTAAGTGAGTTTGTTGTAGAATTTGGTTTTGAGAGATAATTAGGGTTAATTAAAAAGGATAATGTCGATTAAGACTAGAAATACCGGTTATGTGACCATCGGCCGCTAGTCTTATTGCAAAACTTGTACCATGCCATTCTTTTCACTCTTCATAAGTTTCCCAAAACCGTCACCTTCTCCTTATTTGTTTTCGCATAAATCTTATACTTTTCTTCTTCTTCTATTATGTCATACTTTTATCAAATTCAATATTGGGGTTTCTTCAACAATTGTATCACCTTCCTACAAACTAAATAAAATGAACATAATTACGTAAACATATAAGTGATGATGTATGTTTATGATAAACACATACAATTTATCAATAACAATAAGTAAAACATGGTTTCACTAAATTAATAAACGAGAAAAATAAATAAATAAATAAATAAATAAATAAATAAATAATAAAAAATAAATCAACTTACTTTCATATTTTGATGATGATGATAATGAATGTTTATGATGACTATTGTAAATGCTATGCGTATGAGGTTTTTGTTAATTGATTGATATCAGAGTAGATATGATATAAGATCATTTGAGGACCAAACTTTTTTTACATACCAAGGGACTAATCTCCACCATCCATCTTCCCTCCATCTTTATTTGATCTAATGGATGGGATTAATCCCATCAATTTAAAAAACCCACTTTCATCCTTTTTTTTCAAATATTAATATCTTTCAAACCGTTAATCGTTAAGCGAAAAAAAATATACCGTTACGACGAGCATTTAATTATCTTTCTATAGATAGGCACTTTGATATATTTTCGACAAAATTTTTTTTTTCCTTTTTTTCACGTTTTTTTTCGTGGCCGAGAAAATCATATATGATATATCATATATGATATTACATATCATATATGATACATCATATATGATTTTCTCGGCCACAAAAAAAAAACGTGAAAAAAACGAAAAAAATTTTTTTTGTCGAAAGTATATCAAAGTACACGTCTATAGAAAGATAATTAAATGCTCGTCGCGATGGTGTATTTATTTTTGCTTAACGATTAACGGTTTAAGATATATTTAAATTATAAAAAAAGGGTGAAATATTAAATGCTTTTAATCTCAACCATTGATTTCTTTTTAGATGGATGGTGGGGATGAGTCCCTTGGTATGTGAGGAATGTTTGGTTTTTTAAATAACTCAACTCGAGTAGATATAGGGTCTTTTTCTTTTGCAACGTTATAACAGGGTATTTGGCTGTGTTCCCTAGTCCCTTATGTTTTACACATCTAATATTGTTTGGATAAGCATGTTAATTCAGAAACTTGACTCCTAAAAGGTATTTGGTTGTGTTCCCTTATGTTTTACACCTCTAATATTGCATAGGACCTGCCAAGTGGTGTTTGGATACGCATGTTAATTCAAAATCTTGACTTAAAATTCGGGTATTTATTATGTATTTCCCCGGTTTGGTACCGATCATTTTTTTTTCCGGAAATTGTTGGACCGGTTGCATACGATATCAGTGTCGTTACGGTTCTATGTAGGGATTTGTAGGAAATGCTCATCCCAAATAGTAGCCGCCTATATACAAACTTGGGATTTAAAATATTGCAGTATACTTTTTTTGGGTGTAAAACAATATTACTTTAATATTTAGTAGTCACTATAAAAGTCTAAACTTCCATACTGAAGGAAAGAGTACACTCAAACAAATCATTATCCACCAATCAAGCAGCTTCTATAAGGGACATGAATGAAACATATAATGGTTTGCTTGCACTCAACCTTTGAGTTTGATGTCCCCATCACATGTGCAAATTGATGAAGCTACCAGAACTTATCAAAAGAGTGATTTGAGAAACTTCTTGTTTAAGCTTGTTATTTGGCCTGATAAGCTTGTTTGACTCGGCTTAAACTTCATAAGCCCACTTTTTCAAGCTTATTTTTCCGCTTATGGGCTTATTTTCCATATTTAAATCATAATAAGCTCACAAGTTTAAAAGTAAGCTAGAAAAAATGTGTCTATGAAATATAAGGAGTCAAATAAGCTCATAAGCACAAAATAAGCATAAACAAATATAATAGCTTGTGCTAAATTAGTCAAACTTCATAGACAATGCCAAGACTTCCGATTTGGGTTTTTTTTTTTTTTTTTTTTTTTTTTTTTTTTTTTTTTTTTTTTGGTGGGTAACCAGATTTTCGACCTTTTGGCAGACTAATCCACGGGATTTGAGGCCACCGTCACACAGACTAAAACTGGGTAAAGCCCTCCCCTTTCCAGGAAGGTTGGCGTGGCCACTTATAGTTGTTTGCACCTAGTAGGAATTGAACTTGAGACCTTTGTCTCAAGAAGTTAGATATTTGCTTCTCATAGGAGGAAAATAAAGAAGTTAAATAACATATTAAAATAGGATGTCTGAGTCAAAATTAACAATCTTGTTCATCGAATGTATAGTTTGATAAACATTTTCATTGATTTAAAACTGCTTTCACAAGGGAACATAAGCCAAATTTGTATAAATACCCCTGCTCTACTGGGACTCACTCATTTAACGAATAGTAATGTACATGCATTAATCATACCAGATTGCGGAACACTTTTGATCAGATGTAAATTTGGTTCAGGATGGCAGGGACCATTTTCCAGATTTGAAGTCTTTATAGAAACTGGATCTCTTTGAGACAACAAAAAACACTGCACCCAAAAGAAATTAGCATAAACAACCATGATAAATGATGTTTAAACACAAAAAGAACACAAAACATGTTTGAATTTTTGTTGTTACAAACCAGGGATTCCAGGGATAACAAGATTCGGTTCTTCGAGAACTGCATGAAGGGTTCTTCTTTCGTTCACTTTCACCCATTTGGAACGCCCTTCTCCTAAATAAATTAAAACAAGATTAAACTAAAAACCGGAGAGTAAATAGTTGTTGTCCATACTACCCCATATGACTTGCATACACTCTTTGTGCATGTCCAAAAAATTATAAAATTTAATGCGCTAATTCTGATTACAAAGACAGCACTTACAAAAAGTACTCAAAATCTTTGAATAAACGATTTAAGAAGGTTGTATGCATTGACAATAGACTACGGGCGTCGTTTGACCCGTTTGCTAATTCTACCCATTAGACTCGTTTGAGACCAAATTGACTCATTCATAAGTAATAGTAACATTTTGCTCTTCTCATACAAAAATCAAAACAAAATGCATTCTTCTCTCTAATAACACACAGGAGTAAATACAAAGAAGATGAACATACCAACTGATGAGATCCCGTTAGCGGAAGATTTAACTGAATCTGTCTCGTCATCACCAAAACTTTCAATATGGGAAGCGACTGTCCCTTGTAAGAAATTGCTAATAATTTCTTTCTTAGATAAACAGCCACCTGATCCAGCCTAGTGAACAACATTAAATCAAAATGTTAACAGAAAATCACGAGATAAAAAACAGACGAAAAGAGAACTTATATAGATACAACATCCAACCTCGTAATACAACTCAATAGCATCACGAGTATAAGCATTTTCTTTATCCCATGGCAACGGTTCAGCACTGTCTGAAAACATGTTTTAAAGCTAAGGATTTACAACTCCACTACTACATTAGATATTATTTTTAATGCTGATTGACCTATAATCTTGTCTTCTAGTGAAATTTATAGTCTAATAATATTGAGTGAGAAAGGATATTAGGTCGAGATGAGCTGCAAACATATCAGTCTCACAGAAGTCTTCGATGAAGTCACTGGACATCACTTCTGCATAAAGAAGCAGAACAGGCCAGTGAAGTATACGATCTTTATCTAATATCGGTTTTTTCAATCCTGTTAATTCTTGAAACGTAGCCTTTCCTATCTTTAATCCTCGGTCTTGAATTGCTGACACTAAGTCCTGCATAAGTTCAGATTAGAAAGCGTTCAAAAGATAACTCTCAGTGTTGTCTGTTTGGGTGTTCATTAGCATGAGCCACCAACATGCAATTCATTGCCCATCTTAGCATTGTCCTTTTTTTACATCTGTGTCATTAAAAATTGGTTTTGGGTCCTGTCTCTGTCATTTTTTTTCCCAAAAAAGGTGCTTAAAACCCGGCTTTAAAGATGATGGTTTTACATAAATATGTTAAGTATACATGTTACAAAATGACCCAAATGAGATACACGCAAAAATAAGTACAAGGACTAATATGGGACAAATGAAAATGTAGGTACGTAAAATATGCAAAGAAAAACCACTCAGGGGTGGCCCAGTGGCAAAAGTGCTTGTGACTATCACTCTAAGATGTGTGAGGTAAGTTCAATTCCCACTAGGTGCAAACAACCCTCAAGTGGCCACGCCAACCTCCTGAAAAGGTAGGGCTTTACCCGGTTTGAGTCTGTGTGGTGTGTGGTGGTGGGTTCAAACCCCATGGATTAGTCGGCCAAAATGTCAGAAACCATGGTTACCAGTAAAGGAAAAAAAAAAAAAAAAAAAAAAAAAANTCTTCAATTCTTCATTATCTGGATTCTGATTAAGTCCTTTGTCACAATAGTCTTTTGCTTCAACTAGCTTATTGAGAGATAATGATGCTTTGGCCGCTCTATAAAAAGCCTATGAATTAACACACATGCATGGATGTATTAACAACATTTATAAAAAGAACAATAGGAAAACAAATATATAATAATTTGATCACAAATAAACCTTGACATTCGTGGGGGACAGTTTAATAGCTTCCTCTGAATCTGAAATAGCACGTCCGTAATTACCAAGGAGTAAATTCACATGTGCTCTATTGGAATATAATAGTGATGTCTCAGCGTCACTTAAGGCCTTCTGATTTATGGCCCGTGTGTAGCAGTTGATAGCCTCTGAATAATGTTTTTTACCCATCTTGACAAAGTTGTTACCTTCTTCCTGCATTCCCAAGGCATAGCAATGAAGGCCAATAGAAGATGAATGCAATTTAACTCAACTCATACAAGCATATATACAGAGTAACTGGAACAAATTACTTGATTAGATCATAGTAGTAATTTGGGTGATTCTGTTTTTTCTTCGTAAAAATTGGTTCCGTTGTTTAGTATTTGTAAGATGTTTACAAAAAATGAATTATCAATTTAGAAGAGAAAAAGTGAGAACTAGAGTCCCCTGATCTTGAATCAAAGTAATTTCTCTCTTCCTACTTACCTAAACATAACAAATTTAGATGTAATATCCTCATTTAGTTTGTTATTACCATCATTTTAGTGACTTGATTATTTGACCAACTGTATTTTGATGTTGTGCTTGAGAAAGTGAGTCTCTTTGACAGTTTTAGACACTATTTCGAATGAATTGCTTAATGAACAAGAAAAATTAGCGGATACAACCTTGCTTCGCAATTTTTATTTAGTACTTTTTATATGTTCATGTATATCTAAAATGAAGCTTATCGATTTTGAAGTGAAAAAATGGTAATTAGAGATTGCTGCTCTTTTACTCTTGATTTGGCCATAATTCACTATTCAGGTTACCCTGAGTAGGGTGAGTCTTTTGACTCAGCCTAACCAGGGGTATCCCCGTGACCCTTTCCCTGGCCACCCCCAGATGTGTAATTTGGTGGTGGTTGATCTTAGTTGTTTCTTGAGAAACTGAGAGTATCTCTCAAATCTATGGTACTACAAATGAATTGCACTAAAAGATCAAAGTTTTTTGCGTCGGTTTTCAGTTTTGTTTTCCTCACAGCTATCCTATTGTAGTGTATTTGTATACTCTAATATAGCTTAGTGTTAAACGCCTAATCAAAATATTCCGATCAGCTCTGAAGTAAAAATAAATAAAAAAATAAATAAATACCACTTGTAGTATGTTGCCTGAAACCACAAGCAATCTCGCTCTTTCTAGTGAAAAGAATGATATTACTACGAGTTCAAAGGCAGCGGACTCCAATAAAAAATATCATAACTATTTATAGTTGGACAATAACAATAAATACATATTTAAGAACACATATACATTTCAACAGAGGCGGTGACAGGAGGGGGCCAGGGTGGGCCCGTGCCCCCTAGTGAAAAAAAATTGTAGTGTAAATTTTTTAAAATTGCTGACTATCTTTTCCTTCAGAACTTAAAGGGGTGCCACTAACCTATAGGGGGTGTACCACTAGCAACACCTTTTTTGTAATTTGCCCCCCTAACGACCTGATTTATAGTGTAGTTTCTAAATATTGTGAAAGTTTGCCCCTGGCTCCGCCCCTGCATTTCAATAGAGCAAAATTAACAAAAACCAAAAACCCTAAACAACTTCTAACCATAACATAAGTCACTTGAATCAAACGTAGAATATCATTGTCTCGAACACTTCAAGATCAAGTTAAAAAATACCACTAGTCAATAATCAAGTTAAACATTACTTAAGAAAAAACTTGCAGTGCTTATTTAATATATTAACAATAAGAAGTTAACCTGTCACAATTAAACTAACCCATACATATATATATTCCAATATAACATATTCACACAATTAAGAAAAAAACTAAAAACCTAAACAAGAACTTGGTCCAATAAAGTAAGTAAGAAATTGAGATTAATGTTACTTTGAGTTCAATAGCAGTGGCTTCTTTAAGAGCTTGGATAGCTTCAAGGTCTACTATTTCACTTTCAGTTTGAGGCTCTGAACCCTTTTCCATCAACAGCGCCATTTTTTTCTTTTTTTCCTTCTGAAAAACACACACTGGCGGTGAGACGAGGTGAATGATGAATGAATATGGGGACTGTTAGTGGGCTTCAAGAATGGTCAAGAATAGATTATGTCGATGGGCTTTTTGGCTCATCATTAAAAGCCCATTTATAAGGCATAGCAAAGTTATTATATTCAACTATTTTTTTATTTTATTTTTTTATTATTTTTTTAATGCTTTAGTTAAGTGGGCTCTTATTTAAATGCGATTCAATTCTTCCATTTTTTTTGTTTTTGTTTTGTGATTTTTGTTAATGAGTAGCTAATAATAAATATTGCACATGTTATGCATTATGCATGGCTTAAACAAGTTTGATGTCTTACCTTAATGGTAAGTGGTTGGAACTTCTAATCTCGCTTCAATTTGTTTATTTCAGAGTATTTTTTATTCGTTAATTTATGTGAGAGATGTTTTTGTTAGAAATTGATAGCTACATACTGCTTCTTTTATTTATTTGTTTATTTATTTATTTTGTCTTTTTATCATATTCTCTCCATAACTAACACCAGTAAGGAACGGAATCAAAAGGCAAAGTCACCAGACGCATTATAAAAAATCAAACAAGACTACATGCACAATTTTTTGAAACCGGATGCATTTATAAAAAAGAAAATTAAAGGTTTTCTTTAAACAAAATTAACACTAGGAGACAAAAATTTATAAGTGTCCCAGGACACCCCCTGGTTCCGTCAGGGGCCTCTTGTCATCTTACACACACCAACTTTATATAGTTGTATGCTCATGTGCTTTATATAACATAAAATTTGTAAAATTTAAAAGTAAAAAATATAGCTGTACATATTCAAAATCTATCATAACTTAAGATTAATTACAATACTTTAACTGGCCTAAATACTTTTACAACTTACAAAGTTTTTATGCTTCAAAACCATACTTATCAGATCTTGCTCTATAATCTGGCTTGCTTTTGTAGTCCAAATAATTCCGTACCATGACGTATCTGGAATAGTAGTAATTAGTGAAAAAAAAATACTTGTGCAGACCACGGAAGTTACTCCATCTCCCACGGTCCAAAGGCGGAAATCTTTGGAATATTCTGAACCATTTATGAACATCACAGCAAAAATGATTAAAACATTTATGGCTCCTACGTAAATAAGGAGCTGCGCGGCAGCTACAAAATGCGAGTTTGATAGAATATAGAATAAAGATATACAAACAAAAACAAATCCCAATGAAAAGGCAGAATAAATGGGATTGGGAAGTAACACTACTCCCAGACCCCCTAATATAAGACCCAATCCCAGAAAGACTAAAAGAAAAACATGTATTAGTCTAGGTAAATCCATTATATATATAACGAGCAAATTAGCCCGCGCGATGCTGCGGTGTGGCCGTTTGATTGCTATATAATTACAGTGGTCGGAACCTAAGAAATACAAATATACACATTCTAATGAATTGATATACGTTCAGTGCGGCCGTTTTATCAATGGCCATATATCTGCTACTAATATCTTTATCAATGGGTATTTTGCTCGTTATAGTAGATGGCCCATGTGAAGAAAATCCATTGCCGCGGGAGTACTGTGTTGAAGCATGTCTATAAAAGACCAATAAGTAATAGCTAAGTCATCAGCATCTAATGTAATCAAGACCTTTAAAACCAACACTAAATGTAATTATAGCTGCACTCACTACATACCAGTATACCACAAACATTTAACATCAAAGTGTATTATTCCTTATCATGTAACACACATTATAACTGGCAAAAAAAATGTTTAGCACAACTTATATAGGTCTTATATAGCTGCAGTCCATATGCAGTTTGTGATCAAAGTTCATTTTGATGTCCCAATCTTATAAAATAGCTGGAGTGTCCTTTTTGTGCCGGTATTCCAAGATGTGGAAGTCTTCATCCTCTTCCCCGCTAGATTTCCTGGGAGCCTCGTTGAAAATGCTTGTGAGTGCTTATTCAAAAGTACCTTATCAGTTTAGGGAGGCCAAGGGCGAATCATAGGATCAATCATACAGCCGAGGGCATTTTCATTTCCTCAAGTGTTAACATTGCTGAAGCCATGAATATTGATTAAACATCTGCATTCAAAACATGAAATAAGCAATAATTAAAAAACACAGTACATAATTTTAACTATTTAAACATATTGAACCACTCGATTCACTTTTTTTACAAATATTTTAACATCTTAAGAAATGGGTAAAAAAAATGTCAGCTCTAAGGTTCCACCTGGTGTAACTGCATATATGCTAGTATTCACGTCAGACATGACCACTTTTCGCGGACACGACTTCTTTCAAAGCACTTCATGGAGCAAATCCTATAGTTATTTTTTGGCTAAATAGTGCCTATTGTGTGACACTGTATGTGGGTCGTTAATGTGCGATTACATGGAAAAAACATGGTAGTAGAAAAATTAAATGTTCCTTAATCTCCTACATGACAGCTTTGGTTTCTTTAGCATCATTGGCAATATTTTTTGTCACTAATTTTAGAATCTGCACAACATGTAACTATAATGACTGTAGAAAATAAATCTGGCCAAATGAAAACGTATCATTCAATATAACAGGCTACTTAGACCGAGAGTATCAGTTTTCTAATGTAAGACCTGACCTTCTGTAGCTACTCCCATAAGTGCAGCTACCATTGTCTTCATTTACATCTGCAACCTCCTTAGTTGACTGTAAAAACCGGATTGTTAAGTAAATTAGTAATTAGACAAAATATGAACCATATGCAACCATCAAGAATGCCATATGAGTAAAATGAAAGAAAAAGTTGGCTAAAAATTAGAAGTGCTTATTTATATGCATAATCAGGAAAAATAAGCAGTCCCAAACATCCCTTAGATAAGCACCTCTAAGACTACTTTCATACATGAAGTGCTTACAGTTTGGTGGCCTGAAATAATTCTGGATCGTTTCCTCTTGTACAGAAAACCATATGAAAACAGACTTATCCTGAAACATAAGAGTAAATCTAGAATCAGTTTAGTAAGCTATCATATAAAAATTTAGAACAAAACTACATCATTAATTGAAAAGGATGGCAATCATACATTACTTCTCTAGGAACATTTTCCAATGGAGGACCTTTAAAATCCTAAACTAACGATGGAGGAAACAGTATCCTTCCCCCGGACAGTGGTTCAAGGTGTTCCATTCTTTCGAAGGTAACTTATTATGTCTACTTGATCCCCGAAATTCCTTATTTAGAAAAGAACTGTTTATTATCTCTTGAATAGAGTATTTCAAAAAACCAAGACCGACCCGACCCATACAAAATAACAATTGTAGTGACCCATAATGTAATGCCTTTTTTCATTGTTCGCTAGCAGTATAGAACGTCCCCCTTCCAAAGATATGCTACAACGCAAGGCATTGATGTTACCATTTTGTGATGTTGTCTCCCTTTAATCTTTCTTCGTACCAAGGAATTAATAGCCCCTGGCAGTGACGACTAACCTAATCACAGTTCCCTAAAGATACATACTCCACTGGCGGCCCTACAAATTTGCAAAAAACTAACTATATGTAAGTAACGAATAAGAAGACATCAAAACTCAAAAGATAAATAGAGACAGTGACATTGAAACGTGTAACAACTAATTAGGTGAATTACCTTGCCGGTTGCCCTGGGCACAACTGATAGTTCCAAATGAACTGTGAAAACGTATTCCTGGTTGTTGGATACACCAAGGAAAGAATATCATAACAACATATTAGCCAAAGATGCGACATGTACAGATTTTTTTAATCTTAAGGACCACCTGGTCCAAACTTGTTACCGAAGATGATCAGTTGTATCTTGTGATAACCTGAAAAGAACACATGAGTTCTTTTATATACATATGCCAGAAAGTGGTCGTGTGCAACTTGAAAATGATCTAACCTCGTGAACACCTCCCATTAACACTCAATCGATTCACTGAACTCACCCACTTAACAGACCCCACACCCCCTGAACACACATTTTGAACACATCTACTGAACCACGAAAATCGACATACAATACCAACAAAATCAACAAAAAAATGGAAACTTAATAAGTAAACGTCATTCAGAATCCAAAAAAGTTTAGGTAAACAACTATTGGTCAACATCTATGGCACGAAAATCGACATCCAATATCAGCAAAATCAACAAAAATGCAATAAATTTAACTACTTACCTAAATTGATTTCGGCTTTAAGTGAGCAGCCTGAGTTGGCGAACGTGAGCAGCCTGAAATTTTCGGTTTTCATATTTATGTCAATACTCAACGCAACTCATCTACACTATACTATCTTAACATATTCAAGGGAGAGAAAGTTATACCTATCCATCAAAAAGGTCAAGGTCCGCTTCTAATTGCAGCTTCTCTTCGCCACGATTCATGACACCTATATAAAGGAAAACACCCAATAATAAAGGAAAACACCCACACTTTTATAAACACTCAAACTGATTTTCATTTAAGCAATTCCAAACACCCCCGTCGAATAAAAAAGACAAAAGCATTTAAATAACTTATCATGACAAAAAAAAGGCACGCCCACGTTTCTGATCCACAAACAATGGCAAAAAAAATAACAATAAAAAATAAAAAATAAATAAATAAATAAATAAAAAATAACGTGTGTTCTTATAATGTGGCATTCATGTGACATTCAAAACAGTTTCTTGTACATATCATTCATAAGTCTTTCAACGTTTTTTCGCACCAATGCATAGGCTCAGATATAAAAAATTCATCATCATTATAAAACTTCCACCATGGCTGCAGCCACATCTCTAGTGTGACTGCCACGCCAAAATATGGAGTTAAGTAAAATGTGACGATCATCATTGCCTTAGTGGTCTTATTAAAAAAAATCGACACCAGTTTGCCAAAACTTCACATATTATTCGTGCCTTGCAACAACTACAAATAGGGCTCATGTCTGCGGACAAAAGAGTATCCGACCTGCCATGGCTGCAAACACGATGTCGTGATGCCCCGCCAAGATACAGGTTTCTTCTATCCACCATAAGCAGCCATAAGCTCAACAAACCAATCTCATAAGCCCAAAATGAGCTGGGATAATAAGCCAATCCAATCACCATAACCCCATAAGCCGCTATAAGCTCTATAAAGCAGCCATAAGCTAATACCAATCACCATAGTTTCTTGTACATATCATTCATAAGTCTTTCAACGTTTTTTCGCACCAATGCATAGGCTCA
>LBNU01016967.1:103240-120660 GCA_014162995.1 Artemisia annua | reverse complement strand
TATCCACCATAAGCAGCCATAAGCTCAACAAACCAATCTCATAAGCCCAAAATGAGCTGAGATAATAAGCCAATCCAATCACCATAACCCCATAAGCCGCTATAAGCTCTATAAAGCAGCCATAAGCTAATACCAATCACCATAACCCCATAAGCTGCCTTTAGAATATACGATGCCAGTGGTATCCAGACATGCACCAAAAGCTATAGGTCAAATATACCCCATCATGGAGGCACCTGGAAAATGCCAAACCCACAAACATCAACCCCTAATTTCAGCAAAACAAATCCCTAATTCCAACAAAACACTTAAATTATAAACAACCCCTAATCCAAAACTCCGCTATAACCAACAAAATTAATAAGGCAACCCTATAACCCCAAAAAATTTATAAAACAAATACAAAATTAACAAAAACCACAAAGTATATCAACACCCTACAAATCAAAAAGGTTTAATCTGTTATATCAAAGCTCTAAAGGGCATAAATTTGTTTAAAATAAAATAATAAAAAGATCGTTAAAATTTAAAAAAGCATATGATAAGACTCACTGATTGCGGATGGCGTGAAGACGACGGCGCAAGTTTCGCCGGAAAATGCAAATAGACGCCGGTGTTTTAGGTCAGGTTCATCGAACAAAAGGGTGTGTAAAATATGTTTTGTTTTGGTACAGAAGAGAATGTATACACAAATAAAATGTATCTTGAACCTTCCCAACAGTGATTAAACTGCAAAACCACACCCACAAACACTGTTAACGCCACATGGCTGGCTTACAATGGGTTGTACAACTCTGCTACTGTTGCCCTTTGAAAACCTTGACATAGTTGGTGCATTAGCAAAAGGATTAGCGTTGTAATCCGTGAACAGTAAAGTTCCCCATGTTTGGCAGCCAATGGGCTGCTGCCAACACCCAGAATCTCCACTGTTGGGTCAATAAACCCCTAATCAAACTAACCTAATAACAATGGGGAGCCAATAGAGACCAAGTTTAAGGGGGCTAAGCACATTTAAGAATTTTCATTTGTGTCACATCAAGTTTCCCTATTATATTATAGTATAATGTGAATGGAGCAAGAAACAAGACCGGATCCGGATAGGCAAAAACATTTGTAAACTGGTACAGTACAACTTACCACTATAGATAAGCATTAAACTACTTCTGTACTACTCATTCGAATCCGAATCAGCAAAGGGCCCACCCACCACACCACACACACACAAACAAAACCCAACCTCCCTCCCTCCCCTCCTTCCGTCCGTCATATACTAGACCTTTCTTTCTGTACGGTTTATTTGTTACAACAAACACACACACACACAGAGATCGGTTAAATATATATATATATGGCGATGGAAGATAACGAAAGCTGTGGTAGCCGAGCCGCTGAATCCCCGAAGAAAAGCCGACAACGGCGTCAAAAACTTGAAGTATTTAACGATGTATTGACTCGGCTCTACGATATGAATCATGAAGACACTTCTCTACCTGATTTTGAAGATCAGTTGTGGATTCACTTTAACCGTCTTCCCCCTAGGTATGCTGCAGCCTTTTGTTTTTTTTTTTTAAATTTGATATGATGATGATGACGTCATGATGATGATTGAATTGTGAATTAGATATGCGTTGGATGTGAACGTGGAGAGAGCTGAAGATGTGATTACGCATAAGCGAGTGTTGCGGATGGCCGAGGATCCTGCTAATAGACCTGCATTTGAAGTTCGTTTGGTTCAGGTATTTTTTATATATAATTGTGACCTAATTTTGTTTTTATTAGGATTTCCGTGGCTTTATATTGAGGAGGTTTATGTGAATTCACTGATTGTTGCATTCGTTGCGGTTATTAACTTTAGACGTGAGTGTGAATTGAGATATTCTGCTTAAGTTTGGCATAACTAGTAGCTGTTTGTTTTATAAAAGTGTTTCGGAAAGTTAGCTGTAATTAATTAAATTATAATGTGTAAAAGTAGCGTTAGAATTTTAATGCTTGTTCCTAACCGCTACAAAATGCTCCGCGCCAAACATTTAATTATGGTTTGTCTTATTTCTGTAGATTAGATTGGATGCAGTGGGTTAAACTTAGTGAGTATGTTAAAATTAAGATTATGATTTGAATGTCTTTTGGTGGAATTTCTTAGTGATTCCGGTTTTTTATGTTATGGAAACGGATTAATTAGGATGAGTGGTTGGTAATGTTTCTTGAGAAATGAATAGAAGCTTAACATCCCCAAACGATCATCTTTGGCTTTTTTGCTAAAAGTTTACAAGGATTAGGAAATGCCCTTGGTTTGAGATCTTCGAGTGCACGGTTTTTGGCGATTTATAGCTTGTTTTAGTCACCGAATGGTGTCTATGGCGCCGCCATACGACACCGCTACTTGCGCCATAGATCCCCACTATGCCATAAGGAGCGTTATCGACTTTTTTCTGTTCTTTGTTTTTTTTGAAAGTAAAATATATATAAAGTGAAGTGACTGTGTTATAGGAATGTTATAGGCCAAAAGCTGACATGGCTGGTGCTATAATTCGCCTTTAACACTACAATACCTAGCACTCTTATCAGATAAGACTTCGTAGCTGTAGTTTTAGTTGGCTGACTTATTATCTGGGAATGGTGTAACTTTACTATTCTGACCTTGGTCTTTGCTCTTATTTATGAGCATCCACAAGCTAACAAGTTAGTGAGCATAAAACAAGCCAAGGATGTTAAGAGTGGGCTCAAAGTTATTGCCCAATTGTTCAACAGTTAATAGAGCTGAAAAGATCGACTAACTTTTGCATGAATTTTGTAGCCTTGGGGTGTGCTTTTTTGATGATAATTATCCCCTTCTTGTTCTTCTTCATCTAGTTTCCTCTCTCTGTTGCTTTCATGGTCCTGGATTGTAAAGTTTACTTTGATCAAAATGCCACAAAACAAACAGTTTATGAAAAGCTAATGCGTATCATAATCACATGTCTGCATGATTCTTAATTTCATGTTCACATGTACGGAACTTACATAGCTTTGCTGCCTTTTTTGAGTAAGTTTAGTCCGCAGATACCTCCGTTATATAGGAATGCAGTTTCTTAAACTTACAATTGGCCTTGAGATATTCTTTAATCAATAGATTTGTTTTACTGTGATAGTAATTAGGTTAGTTTTGATGATTCGAGGGTTCTGTATGTCAATCTTGTTTGGTCTTAGGATATTCTTTGGCACACTAGCTTGATAGCTTCCAGTTGTCTTCTAACAATTATAATTATAAATGACACAGTTGATGGCACATAGTGGTCTATCTGTTAAAAATTAGTTGATAGTGCCTTATATTTGTTATATTTTCCTCTTTCGGATGTGAATTCAAATATACTTCGGGGTTGTTTCTTTTTTTTTCTTAGCTAAGAGTTTAGTGGGTCCTACATGTGTTAATGCCTCTTAATGGGGAGAGTCTCATTTTTTATACCTTGTGGATATAGATGAAATAAAGGATTTTAATGGGCCCCATCTTAAAAAGTAATAATATTAAATCAAAAGTGGGTCCATTCCCTCCACTAAAGGAAAAAAGAAACACCCCCTTCCAACCCTTCTTCTTTTTCTCGTTCCCCCTGTTTTCTTAGTTTCTATCTAACTGAGCTTGTGTCATTAATGGCTGCTCTTAATTCCATTGACTTCAATTATTTTTTCTTTGGATCACACGGTTTCATCTAATGTCCTGTAAATCTGTATATTTAGATAATCTTTTTCATAACTCCGAGCATGCAACTGCATCTAGTTTACATTTCAGAATTGAAAATGCATGACATACATGGTTCAAAGCATGGTTTTGAAAACCGGACCGGACCTGCCGGTTCAACCGGGAACTGAGGTCGAGGCCGGTTTTTTAAGTCCGGCTGGACCGCTGGTGAACGGAGCCAGAGAGACCGGTCAAAACCGGGAACCGGTCAAAAATCCGGTAAAAACCAGTCAAAATTTGGCAAGAAAACCATGATCTGTCCTTTCCGTTTTTCGTTTCTAATGAAGCAGAAAGCTTATTTCCGCCGTTTGTCAGTCGTCTGAACTTCAAAGATTGTTTGTGTCTTGTATACTTGTATGTGTGGCATGTTACAGGGAAGAAATAACGAAGAAAACAAGAACTCGGGTGTGTGTTGTGTGTTTAATTAAATGTGTGGTGTATCTTGCCTTTGAGTGTGAAAGAGTGAAAAGAAGATAAAGTGAAAGCCTTAACATGTCTTGTACTATCACCTTTTGTGCGTAGTGTTTAATATTTTATTGAAGTGTTTGTCATATAATTGCGGTGGGTAGCATTGTAGTTGACCGGTTCTTAAAACCTGTCGAACCGGTCGAACCGGCCGGACCAGTGAACCGATTAGTAAGCCGGTTCTATCTCCGGTTCAGTTTTAAAAACATTGGTTCAAAGTCTACCCCTTCCGGCTTCTGCACAAACTTTAAATTGTATCAAAGTCTCGCAGTGGGTTTCTTGTTTTCTAGCGAACGATGAAATGATGGTCATTGATTTGCTGAAAGGATTCTGAGCAATCTACTTTGATAATCTGTATGCCGTGTCCAGTTATATTAGTTCCAATGTGATCAAATCTTCTATGCTGAACACTGAAAAATATGGTAGAATGCAGATATGGAAACTAAGTCATGTCATTCATAAATAGAGGCTTTGACAGTCAATTATGAGTATTCAAGTATGTTGGTCAACCAACGGCATACATTTATGCTTGTGGGCATGGGAGGTCACTAGGTCAGTATGTTAATGATATTCTCGTTAACAAGTGAAGAATGTTGGAGCACGACACATGTTGTAGTCTTTGTGAATCTGTCGCTGTGCTATGTTATTTGTATTATATTCCTTTTCTCGAAAAACTAGTACTTGATTGATCCACAAGTTAAACAATACCATTTCCTTAACTCACCGTCGATATGAATTTGTTGAAGGGACACTTAGAGTGCGCATTTCTTGGAAGTTTACATGTAGCTTTCTTGATTATCTGTTGGTGGTACTTCTGTCTTATGCAAGAATTTTTTTTATATAGGTTCATTCTACCTCAGATGGGAACACACCTGATTTGGATAACATGGAGTTTTCATTGAAAGAAGATGCTCAGAGTCCTTCAACTTACAGCAGCAGAAACGGGTATTGACATAGTATGATTATCTGTGTTACTTTCTGTTTTATTTTTGCATGCTTAAGTATTCATTTCTGTATCTGTTACTTTTCTTACTAATGATGTTTGAATGTCTAGAAACATAAGGGGGTGCGCTTAGTTGGAGAAATTCTTTTGTAGTTTTCTATCTCTGAGAAATTCTTGAAAATTTAGGAAACGCGTTGATTTTGTATATTAAATTTTGAAGAAGGGAAGGGGGCTTTTAAATAACAAAGGAAACAAGAAAACATAAAAATGTGTTTAGTAATTTTCTTTAATATGTTAGAGAATGTAAATTTTCAATTTTCTGGAGAATTTTTGGAAAACCTAAGTTGAACGCGATTTCCGTTTTTCTTATTTTACACAAATTTTTATGAAGAAAACAAGGGTGTTTTTTTCCAATTAAACACGTACTAAATGTCTGTTATTTTATATTAACTAGATTTCCATTGTTTTCTAACTTATTGTTCTATTCTCCATCTCTCCATTTATGCTCTCTTTAGATTGCATCCCCCACCTTCTTTTGGTTCAGCGCAAAATCTTGAATCCCTTGCACTTAAAGCCAACAGACATCATGACAGTTATGGCGACAATGATGTGGATTCAACTTCAGTATCTTCTAGGTAATCTGTCTTAACCAAAAAACATCTATAAGCTGTTAAAGCTGAATGCAGCAGAATCAAGAAAGCTTGGAACATCGTATAATCTGATTGCTTATACTGTACACAACTTTAAGATAGCCTGCAAGAATTGGTGTCTTTCATATCTGCCGTTAATTAGACTTAACTATATGATACATGGTAGCTTAAAAAAAATTATTGAAATTCATGTTCTGTTAATCTGCATTGAATTTATCTTGAACGACTTTAAATCCATAGATAAAGTGATTTTGGGAAATTTTTATGACTGGTAAAACATCAAACTCTTCTGGAACATATGGTAAAGGTTAACCAGGCTTAAGTAAATTAAGAATTGTGATGTTTAACAACCTTGCATAGTTGCATGACCCTCCATGTGACAGAAAAAACCTAAGTTGAAGGCGATTTCCTTTTTTTTTTTTTTTTTTTTTTTTTTTTTTTTTTTTTTTTTTTTTTTTTTTTTTTTTTTTTTTTTTTTTTTTTTTTTTTTTTTTTTTTTTTTTTTTTTTTTTTTTTATAATTCAACCATTGTCATTGTTCTTATAGTTATGACTCACAAACATGCACTCACACATGACCTTCCGTGTGAAAGAAAGTTTATCTTTCCTGCTATTCATACTAATTTGTATTCAGTTTTTTTTCTCAAAAACATAATTGCGTTCTCTAACTGATCGTCAGTTTTTGTACAAATATTGTACGGAGTCTTTCAAGTTCTGAATATTAACTAGTGTTCCACTAAATGTACTTTCTAAACCGGGGTTGTGCAGGCCAATGCATGAGATCACATTTTCGACAATTGACAGACCGAAGCTTCTGAGTCAGGTATCAAGCATCCCTCTTTTTACCCCTGCTTTGGCATACTGAACTTATTCTTCTGTCTGAAACTGCATAAGGTAAGAGAAGATGGTCTTACAGAACCCCCTTACTGCAATATCACTATTTTGTGCCCATGTAGTGGATTAGACTAAAAACGTTGACGAAAGCAGACACATAAAAACGTTAACGAAAGCAGACATATCAAATATAAGCTTTTAGAGGCATTGGGTTCCACATGCCGAAGATTTGGCGATCTTTTGTTTTATCTCTTTTGAGACTGACTGCTATCAGCCGGAATTACTTGTTAGAGATCAATTATGTAGAACAAATCGAAAGAACATTTTAATTACATGACTACTTTTATAAAATTTCTGGGTCAGTCTTTTCTGATTTGCGATTCTACCAAGAGATTTAGATTAACCTCACACATTCTTTAATTCTGCAGTTGACTTCCTTACTTTCTGAAGCGGGATTAAACATTCAAGAGGCACATGCTTTCTCCACAGCTGATGGCTTTTCTTTGGATGTCTTTGTAGTTGATGGATGGCCTCATGAGGTATGATCGTAATGTCTCTAGATGTATGAGTTAAATATTAATAAGACATAACATTATATTCATCAATAGTGAATCCTCTCATTGTCGTGGCATGTATATCTCCCCTTGCAAACACTCTCTTTTAGTTACCTACACTATATATGTGGCCCATAATGAGAGACAAACCAGGGATATGGTGAGGATGAGAGATACGGGTGCTTTAAATCAAATAGCGAACTTGTTACGATCCCACATCGTCCAAGTATGGGATTGGGTGGTGGTTTATAAGTCTAGGTGTCCCCTCCTCTTACAAGCTAGCTTTTTGAGTGAGTTCTACACTTGGACTTATGAACCGATACGAGCCTAGTATGGGATAGGTTCATATCAATTGGTATCAAGAGCCAGCCCTACCGTTCGAGGTTCCAACACTCGGAGTGGTGGCCTGTGGAGTGGTGGCTTGGACCCGAAAGAAGGGTGCCAACCGTGACCAACACAGCCGTGACCAACATAGCCGTGACCAACGAGCTCGGAGTGGTGGCCTATGGAGTGGTGGCTTGGACCCAAAGAGGGGTGCCAACCGTGACCAACATAGCCGTGACCAACGAGGACGTTGGTTCTTCAAAGGGTGGGGTATTGTTACGATCCCACATCGTCCAAGTATGGGATTGGGTGGTGGTTTATAAGTCTAGGTGTCCCCTCCTTTTACAAGCTAGCTTTTTGAGTGAGTTCTACACTTGGACTTATGAACCGATACGAGCCTAGTATGGGATAGGTTCATATCAGAACTATAACTAATTCCATTCCTTTTCTATCCTCATATGTCTCTTCTTATATGACACTGTCTTTCTTATGCCACGCCATTATAACTAATGTGCACTGGTTGGTTTTGGCAACTTCTAGGAAACTGAACAGCTCAGAAATGCGATAGCAAAGGAGATAATGAAGGCTAAGGTATTTGTGATTGGTGTTCTTTTGTTCTCACAGATTAAATATAAAATTTGGTTATACAAATTCTTTGCAGGGGCAATCTCATGTTGAAACACATTCTTCGTCCATTAATAGCAAATCTGTTCCATCACCAAGCAATCCCACTCCTTCGAATGATCATGTAAAAATACCTACCGACGGTACTGATGTATGGGAAATTGATGCCAGTCTGCTCAAATTCGAAAATAAGGTTGCATCTGGTACTTTTGGTGATCTGTAAGTGTTTAACTCTATACCTTCTCCATAATCGCGAACATCTTGGATCTAATTACTAAATATCTTGGATCTAACATCCGTGATTTCCTCAGATATAAAGGCACATATTGTAGTCAGGAAGTGGCTATTAAAGTTCTTAAGCCAGAACGCATCGATGCAGATATGCTAAAAGAATTCTCTCAGGAAGTTTTTATCATGAGGTCTGTATTTATTTTTTACTCCCTTTCTAACTTCAATTATTATTTTTTTTTTATTTTTTTTTTATTTTTTTATTTTATTTTTTTCTCACCTTTCTTGTTCCATCTGTTACTAATTGTTTATTCTATATAATGGTGAGAATATTTGGATTTTTTTGGCTTAAATTTCCTTTTGTGTGACAGAAAAGTAGTGAGTACTAGTTTTTTACAAAATTTTATCTGGTCATAATTCATAGTATTAATATATATACGTAATCATGTACTAGGGTGGTTAGCTGATACTCTATATATCAGCGCTTATATAGTATATTTATACCGGTATAGTATCATACTACTATGCGTATATTATATTAGCTATGTATTATATATATATATTTATTTATTTTTTATTTTTTTTGTACGACAAAATTATGTTTGTCAGATTCTTTCTTCTTCTAGAGTTCTGCTACCTAGAAACAGTCTTTTGTGCTGTCAATTGCTTCTTATCAAAGCACAATATGTATTTAGCTTTCATGTTGAGTTTCTTGGACACATGTGTTATACACGTTATCTATTAATCTAAGGATTTTATCCTCCATTCACTCTTTTTAGTTGCATTGCCATTATTACCAAGTCAACAATATCTTTGCTATTGGAGTAATTGCCAGATTCTGATAAAGTGTTCGCATATTGTTCAGTTCTTTGAATGTTGATATGTTTTCCTCTATTTTCCATTTCTTGGCAGGAAGATTAGACACAAGAATGTTGTTCAATTCATTGGAGCATGTACAGAACCTAGCAAACTGTGCATTGTAACTGGTAACTTGATTACTCAAAGGATTATGTATTGAGTTATGTTTGATTTTTTTCTTAATTTTATAGCATGTTGTACATTGATCATTGAGAGATGTGTAGTGTAGCATATAAGTATAGAAAAATGAATGTGAGAGCGTATGGCTATTGTCATAGATATTTATTTTGGCATCATTACAGTGAGTTCACAGATATTTATTTTGTGAAAGGTCATCATCCATTTTAATGTATTTTTTATACGTGTTGCATCTCATTTATACTCTCCTGATCACGCATTTACCGGCTCTACATAATAAAACTTAAAACGCTGAATCACGAGTGTCTGCAAATCTTAAAAATACACATAAAAACGGGTAAACTAATGAGTTTTTTTCTGCTCAGGTTACCCGGGGAGGGAAAGCCTTTTTGACTCAGATTTACATGGCCTCACCGGGTTAATCCCTGGACGGACCGTTTTCAACTCTTCCCTTGCCACCACCAAATGTACACAGCTTGCGAGGTTTGATACCTTGACCTCTTGTGAGGAAACCAAGGACCTTACCACTATGCCATTTGGTGGTGGCTAAAAGTGAAATCTTAAAAACACACATCTAACATGGAATCTTGAATTCACATATCTTTAATATTGTATTATTTTATTTCTTTACTCTTGTATAAATCATCTACCATATACGGAACTTAAAGAGAATTATATAATAAATGCTTAAGCGTAGAGAATATATGCACATCTTTTTAAAATATATTGGCACAAGTAGACTGTTGGTTAGCATGTAGATTTAAGGCATCATATTAAGAATCAATTTTTAATGTTAATGTTCCTTTCTTTCAGAGTTCATGGCACGTGGAAGCATATATAACTTTTTGCACAAGCAGAATGGTTCATTCAAGCTTCCTTTGTTACTGAAAATAGCGATTGATATATCAAAGGGCATGAGCTATCTGCACCAAAATAATATTATCCACAGGGACTTAAAAACTGCGAATCTTCTTATGGATGAACACGAAGTAAGAGTTACCTCTAAATCTATGTTATATATTCTGTTTATTATTATTATGGACTGTTTTATGTGCTCTTTTGTATTTTATTGGTATAGTAGCTTAATTGTATTTGCATTAGTTCATATAATGTTTGGCACTCTGTATGTTCTTGTCACCTGGATTTTCAGTGAAAATACAGCATATGTTGCATATATGTCTCCTGTTGTAGAAATCTAATAGTGATAGTATACGTCAATCTATTAACAGGGTGACCCCACATGTAGTTTATATTTTCTTTGGTAGTATGAATGACCTCAATAGTAATAAAAAAGGATATGTGTACTTACTGATAAAGCTAAAGTTTTACCCAAGTTTAATATTTCCTACTTTTTGATTAAGGGTATGTTTGGCAAAATGGGCTGGGGCTAGGGCTAGGGCTTATATTATAAGCCGAAACTAGAATTTTTATTTTTATAAACTTGTTTGGCAAATTAGTTTAAGTTGGAGCTTATTATTGTAAAATTACTAAAAAGGACATATAATTAAATTAATATATGTATATATTAGATATTTTTGTGGGTAATTAAGTAATTTAACATATTATAAGCCCCGTCTAAAAATTTTAGCCTCATTTTCTGGGCTGGGGCTTATAATTTCAAAAGCCCGAGGCTAATAATATAAGCCTCTATGCCAAACGAGGCTAATAATATAAGCCCGGCTTGTTTTTGAAGTTTAAGCCCCATAAGCCTCCTCCCAAACACACACTAAATAATCAAGGACATCTATGGAGTAGATTTAAGCACTTTGTTGAACTAAGCCCTTTACTTGCTGTCTTCTTGTTAGAGGTAACTTTTATGAGATCACTTGGACTAAGTTGTAAGAGAGTGTGACCATTTTTTAGTATCTGCAGGACTAGAAAGCTAAAGACATGAGTAAACTATTAAAGTATACAATATTGTTTTATATTTAATCTGTTCATTGTTTTTATATAATAAAAACATCTTTTGTTGGACTGCGTTTATTCTGTCACTACAGTAAAACCATTTCTTTTTTTCTTTTTGCTGAAAACTTATTATGTTTTACCTAGTGTGATTTGTAGATGTAACATGTTTGTGAATTATCGTATTTTTCACATAAATAATGAAATATAATGTCTTTGAACATTCCGGGGGTGTTTGTTTTAACTTATTATATGGGTTTATGAGCTAATTGCAAATTTAAAATGCAAATAAGCTCAATTTTAGTGGCTTGTGATCTTATCATGCTTGTAGCTTATGTAAGCTCATAAGCTCAAAGTTGATAAGTTCACAAGCCATTAAAGTTGAGCATATTGGCTTTTAAAAGTTAATAAACACCCCCTCAGTTGGTTTTATTGTCTCTATTGTCATTGTCCATGCCACGACACATAGTAATAAAACATTTTTGTTGTTTTATGGCATCTAAAAATAACTTTCATTGGTAGGTTGTGAAGGTTGCTGATTTTGGAGTGGCCAGGGTGCAAACTCAATCTGGAGTAATGACTGCAGAAACTGGAACATACCGTTGGATGGCACCAGAGGTATGGCTATGTTTTAGTTCCTAGACACAGAAGGGTTTCTTATAAGTTACATGTTCAATTAGTATATTAGTGTGTTTCTTTAATCTTATAAGACCTTTTGTATACCTTTTTTGGCATCATAGTAATGGTCAGAGTAATTTACAAAACTATCTGTAACTATTGCTTCATCTCCAAGGTCACTTCTCATTTTACACATCTAGTTGATGCCAATTCCATGTGCATTTTTAGAGTATAAAATGTCAAATGCAGTTGTTGGTTCCATTTAAGACTCAACCATTAAACCATTGCTCATCTCAAATGAGGCTTAAGACTTCGTAATTTGCATTGAATTTGAATTTTTAGATCTGGGAGAATATTATTGAACATAGTCATTCAAATAGGGTTATAAAGCTGGTCTTTTGTTTGTTGTCTGGAATCATCTGGGTAATGGGTTTATAATAAGGTGGAAAAAGATATTATTATAGTAAATATTTCCATAAAAGCTTGTCTTGTATAAGACACATTCTGTTACGTGGTAATTATTTTTATGTCAATGCTGAGGTAAGATTACGATATTGCGCTCAGTCTAACATAAGATTTTGAGCAACTGAATTTGGAGATTGTGCTTTGTTAATTGTTAGTAAAAGCCGTGATAGAAATTATATGGTTTTCATTTTTCTGTTGACACAAGTCATGTAGAAGTAATGAGACTACAATAGTATTGTAGTTGTATTAGTAATAATTCATACGATCGAGATGCAAGATAATTTTTTAGCAATCATCATAATGCTCGATCCATTGACACTGGCAAAAAGCTGCCAGTTTGTTTCTTTTATCAATTCTTACACTTTTTATTCCACGGCTGTGGGCTTTGTCTTAGTAACAGTCATTATGAATTGAAGGTTATTGAGCACAAACCGTATGATCATAAGGCTGATGTCTTCAGTTTCGCGATAGTGTTATGGGAGCTTTTAACTGGTGAAGTAAGTGATCATTTGAATAAAGCAAGAGTTTTTGATACACTTTCTTTTACTATTTTTCTTATGTTGTTTCTTTTCACAGGTTCCCTACTCATACTTAACCCCATTACAAGCAGCGGTTGGTGTAGTACAGCAAGTAATTTTCCTTTTTATTCTCGTGAAATCATTAGTTGATTTATCAACTTTGAAAAAGAAAGCCTGCAATTATAGGGAGAATCTTGTTTATTGAGAAAATGTTACTTTTAAGTGGTGTTTTTACCTGAAATTGGTTTAATACTAACAAAAAAACTACTGTAAAAGGGGAAAGGATCAAATTAGTAGGTTGAAATTTGCTGAAACTGTACTTTGAAATGCATCAACCTTGTAAATTGTCTTATTCAACAATAACCTTGTATATTGTTTCTTAATAAACTAGGCAGGGAACTAGTCAACCCACTCTGACCTGACCTATTGTGATCCGTGCTAAAAAGAATGACCCCGTTTTAGGCTCAATCTGCTCTGAATGCTTACCCGACCGGCTAAACCCATCCATCATGCTACCACTAGAGAACAGTCACAATTCTTGAAAGTGAATTAAATTATCATGTTCTTCTGGTTTGCGATTTTTGTGTTGCATAGCATAATCAGTAACTGGCTTAACTTTGTTTACCAGGGGTTACGGCCTACAATCCCTAAACAGACCCATCCAAAGCTCACAGAGTTGCTCGAGAGTTGCTGGCAACATAACCCAACTTTAAGACCTAATTTTACCGAAATTCTAGACAAACTCAAGCATTTAGCAAAAGAGGTATGTCTTGAAAACCAAACTACATTTGCTTACAAATATTCAGTCCAATTATTATCTACTTCAACATGTTTTTTTATTCCTTTGTGATTTCCTTTTGGGACTGAAGCAGCTTTTCACTATTATTAAGTGTATCAGTGAATGATCTAAATATCTAATGATTATAGTGTACCATAATGATGTGAATAGGTTGGGAATGCGGGAGAGGGGCAAAAGGACAAATCGATTAGCGGATTTTTCTCAGGTTTCAAGAAGGGGCATCACTGAAGTAGCAACAGGTACTTGCTCAAGGAGATGTAATTTGTGTAATCATCTTATTTTTCATTCACAAATTCCACTCATACAGTAGAGTGTTCTTTTGTTTGTGTTGTTCCAAGAACTCATATTCTCGTCATCAAAGTTGCTTGTTCATGGTATAACTTATTATCCTGATCTTTTTAGTCGGAAATAGACTAGAATGCTATTGCTGTCAAAAGAGGAACTGATTCAAGACAAATTAAACTCCATTGGCCTTTTGTATAGCTGAGAGTTTTAGAATTTGTGTTTGCTTATATGATTTTTGTCTTTTTTGGATCAAATGTGAAACTTATGCATAATTGCTTACGCGGTCTCGCATCTTTGGCAATCTGTGGCCCTTCTATTGTATCTGTACTGGTTTTAGTTCTCATTGTTGTATGTATGATTCAATGGGCCTTTTGGGATGTCGGAGCTTGACGTATATAGGTGGTTTTGATCCCCTAATAACCTTTTCGGATGACTTCTATTTTGGAGTTCATTTTGTAAGACATCTCATACTTATTTGTTTATATAGGTTACTAGGTATAATACCGGTGCACGCAGGGGGTTTTGACATAAATTTTTAGTTATGTATAAACAATGAATATTGTGAGTTTAAAGGTAACTTTTAGTTATGTATTAATAAATTTTTAGTTATATATTTAACTCGTACACGTAAGTCCTTTCACATCGTATGCTGTAACATAATATAAACTACTAACGAACCCATTGTCACATACACACCAAATTATATTTTACAAATCAAAATCACTCAATATTGCTGAAAGAAGTCATTATCAGTCAACCAATTTTGTATCATACAGGACTTTATTAATCCTTCCTTAACCCGTTATGTGGTTTCACTAAAATGACTAGGGGTGTTTATTTTTTCCCTTATTCCCTCTTATTGAGATAAACGTGAGCCCATAACCTTTACAATCTCTTAATTGGAGGACTCGTTAAAACTACACTCTCCAATAAGTGGCTAATTAAGATTTTTTATATGTAACCATTTAATTTAGTAAACACCTACAAAATATGGCGGCACTATTGAGTTGTTTGCTTGCCAGTTTGTGTTATTTAGGCCTCACAAGTCACAACCACGTGGCTCCCACGAACACACAAATGATCCAGCGCTCCTTCAAGTCCCGGCCATCTCCAACTGTCTTTGCTTCGATCATAGTAGGCTTAACCAAAATCATTTATGCAATTGTAGACGGTGTGTCTAGACATAATTGGTAATATGATTAGTTTGCCAATATATTTGCTCTTGCAAAAGAATACTATCTTAGTTTGCCAAGGGGGTGATACTCACCCACATCTTTGATGCATGCACTACAATTTGTGCATTAAAGTATTGTACGGTACAAACTGTAATGTACAAATTGTGGTGCATGCATCAAAAGATGTGGTCTGAGTATCAATTCTCTTGCCAATATATTTGCTCTTGCAAAAAAAATACTATCTGCATGTAAAAATTGATAATAAGAGTAAGAGGGTGTTTGATTTCGACTTAATTGACTTAATATGAAAAAAACTGAATTAATTAAGTCATATGAAAACTGTTTGTTTGTGACTTAATAGAGTAAGATGACTGAAAATATTAAGTAATAGAACTGAGGTTGTCTGCATTAAGTCATCTGTTAATTAACATGACTTAATGAAAAAAAAATAAACAGGCCCTTAGTACCTCAAGTTCATGAAGCTTAGACTCGGTTTTCCCTTGAATTTTAAGTTTCTTTTGTTTTATCTGCCCTATTGACTATCCATTGGCGTCGATCAGCTGTGATTTCAGTCTGCTAGATTGTTTCCAGCAGGTATTTTCGAATAGTTCAAGATTACATATATGTAAGAGGATCATGCGCAATAAGCACCCAAAATACAATTCTAGTGGAATGGTAATGTGTCCACCATAAGTTGCACAATTAAGTCAAAAAAACATATCAAATGATACATACATGTTATTGTGTGTGAAAAATGGGAGGTGTTTAGTAGAAGTTGAGTAATATACATGTAAGGTTACATCATTAATAAATGAGAAATGCTAATAAATACACTCTATCATAGACGGTGCTCACAAACTCCTCCTTGAGCAGCCTGTGAATCTAATATGGTAAAGTCAAAGGCATCTTCAATATTCTCAACCTACATAAACCAGAATAACGAAATCAGCAAGATCCATTGGTTAAATGAATTGTTAGATTTTGAACCATTGCAGTTCGTGAGTTTTTCTTACCTTGATTATTGCGATTAAAGGACATAATACCTCCTCATTCATACTCAGTGTCACATAATAACGGAGAAATGGCATAATGGGTGATAAAATATACATCTCGTAGATTCAATTATACTAAATCGACACTTAAAAAAAATAGTTAATTCTACACACTTTATTTTCACACTTTTCAAAAGTGTGTAAAATTTTATTAGTTTATTAACATTTAATGATGTGTAAAAAGTTCACACTTTTAAATATGGAAAAATCTAAAAAATTTTCACACTTATAGGTGTGCAGGTTATTTATAACACTCAATTCTCGACACTTCCTTAAAGTGTGAAATTTGGGTGTTGGAAATAAAAGTGTGAAGAAATCTTATAATTCTTCACACTTAAAATTGATGACGTATAGTCCGCACTCGAGTCACGAACTCGACCAATGGACATTACTAACACCCAAGCCCATCACGCATGGGCTATCAGGATAAAGATTTGGGCTTACAAAGGCCCAAATTCGAATATATTACTTATGGTCCGGATGAAGGATCTCTTATTTATGGGATAAGGATCAGTGGACCGAATAAGTAGGGATACACCGAAGAGTAAGGAACACGAAACCAACAAGGATTTCGTGTGTATATAAAGGGCATCTCGGCTCTCATTAAGGTATCATTTAATAACCCTAACTCTTCACTAAAACCCTAAACCGATTACTTACTCTCACGCCGGAGGATAATCGTGGGAGACAATCCCACGGTAAGCCTAACGGTGTTTTTTGTTCTCTTAGTGCGCAGGTCTCAGCATTAAGATCCAATTGATACGGGAACCGAAGTCCAAACAAGGAACGCCCAACTTTTGTATCAACAAGTGGCGCCATCCGTGGGACCATACACTAAGAACTTTACTAAGAACTAGAATGACAAAGCACGGGAACTTAAACCAGCGGACTCCGCAGGCGAAGAAAATGCATGGCGACCTGCAGGGGAAGAAGCAGCAAAGTGATTCAGCCCCTAAGCAGACCTCTGGAACAACCAGTGCGCCCAGATACCAAGGATTAGGCTCAGATCCGACCTTTATGACAATAGAACCGCTCACAGGGACTACCAAGGTCACTACGACAACTACTAGCGCGGAAGATATGCAGCGCACTCCTTTCACCACACCCTACCAAACGGTGCCAGAAACAGACCCCACTGAGCCGCCACGTGCGCCTAATCGAGACAAGGGTCCTGATTTGGAAACAGACATCCTCGCGCTAGAAGGAGTCGCGCCTGAACTAGCGCCAAGTGATTTCGTGTCTCAAAACTACGAAACCTTAGCTGCCCTTATGCAAGA
>LBNU01016967.1:59695-83097 GCA_014162995.1 Artemisia annua | reverse complement strand
AGAATATTTCAGGGACCTTGAATGATAAAACTCCACATTTTTGAATTCCAGGGACTATTTTTGCCAATCTTTGAAAGTTGGGGGACTGAAACTGCCAATTATGCAAACTTTGTTCGTTTTTCATTTGTTTTTAATCTTTTGCATCTGAGACATATAAAACACGATCCTGTGATATTTTCTGCATTTTGATGCGTTTTTGAGTGTTTTCAAATGTTTTTGCAGTTCAGATTAACCAAAAATGATGAGTGTTTGAGCACTCATCAAGTATATACATAACCTCCTCCTAACACTCTATTCCATTTATCATTCTTTTCCCTTTTTGGTGTCTCTGGTTTATTTACTCGTTGCCTAGGAGATTTTAAGTGAGTTTCACAACTAGGTTCAACAGGTTTTTGTTCAGTTTCAGACACAACAGGTTTATCACTTTTAACTGATTGAGACTTTGATACTTCACTTGACACACTTTCAGGTTCTGATTCAGAGGACTCAGAGATGTTTCCAAGTGAACCTTCACTATCATTGGAATGACAAGTGAAGTATTCACTGGTTTTATCTTCTAAGACTTTTGTTTAAGGCACTTGAGGTCCTTTTTTACCATACACATATAGTGATTCATCAAACTTTTTCTCAGGTAAAGGAGTATAGTCTCCACTTAAAGGAGGTGGAACTCCTTTGTAATTATTAGTTTTTAAGAATCTACTATATTCAATTGAATCAGCCAAGTTAGTATCAGAAGCAGTAAACATACTTCTATCCATCTCTTCTTCATAACTTAGAACCTCACTATCTGATTTTATCTCATATCCTAGGCCAATTTTACATGTTGAGCTCATGCCACTGTCTATTAACTTTGACAAATTTTTAGAAGAATTTTTCCATTTGTCTACAATCTGTTGCAATTCTTCTTATTCTTTAAGAGCTTTTTCACCAATTCTCCTATACCTTTTCAATTTTTCATCTTTAGCATATATTTCATTAGCCTGAAAAGTAAGTTTTTGGTTTAAATTGGCTAGTTGTATTTGAAGTTTATCAACCTGAGCTTTTAGAGTTTTGACACCATTTTCATAAGCAAGTATTCTTATCTCTTGTTCCTCTATTTGATTTGTTTGTTCATCACACATAGCCTTAACATTGTTGTATGAATCAATACACAGTTTAGAACATAGAGATACCTCAGAGTTAGAGCTTATGGCCATAAGAGCGTGGTTTGTAGGTTCCTCCTCATCAGTGTGCTCCACCTAATTTATGATGCCATCATCCATAGTCAGCAGACCAACCTGGCTTGTCTCCTTCTTGTGGACTTCCTCTGGATACATCCTCTTCTTTTTCTCTTCAGAATTTACCTTTGTTGTACATTCTCTTGCAAAGTGACCATTTTTGTTGCACTTCCAGCATACAAGCTTTGATTTATCATAACCAACTGGCTTATTTCCATTATATTTAATGTTTCTTCCAGTTTTCTTGAAGAATCTCTTCATCCTGAGTGCAATCATGGCCAGTTGCCAGTTGATACCATTTCTTCAATATCAACATCATCAATCTGATCAAGATCATCATGTATGAGATCTCTTTCTTCAGATCTTCTTGCAAAAAGAGAGTAAAGAACTTCATCAGCAAAGCCAGCAGAATCACCTCTTTCCTTGTTGTTAGAAGAGGAAGCATAGTTGCCAGGATTAAAACTGCCAGAACTAACTCTGTTAGTACTGGTCTTGCCTTGTCCAACAAAGGCAGCATTGGCAGCACTGGATGATGATTTTAAGCTTCCTTTGACATCTTGTTCAAAAACCCTAAGATTGTTGAACAAATCATCAATAGACCAGTTGTCAACACCTTCTTTTAGCCTCATGCTCATAGTTACATTGATCCATTCTTGAGGCACAGATCTGAGAAACTTATGGTTTGCATCTTCAAAAGACACAGGAGAACCATGAGCTTCTAGTTGAGAGAGCAGGTGTTGGAACCTTTCATAACCTTTTTCAAGCCCTTCAGAACTGCTCACTGTGAAAGCCTCAAATTGTTGTTTGAGTATGGCCTTTTGCATATTCTTGGAGTTGGCATTCCCTCTAAATCTGACTTGAATTGCTTCCCAGATCTCTTTGGAATCATCCATCCCATGGAATCTTCTTAGGTGTTCTTTTGGAATGGCCATTAGAAGAATGGTCCTAGCTTTCCTTTCTTTCTCTACAGCAGTAACTGGTGGAAGCACTTTAACAGTACCATCCTTGCCTACAGAGATTCTTTTCTTTGAGTTTCCATTCTGTATGACTTCCACACATCATTATCTATGTACTCCAGATAATGTTCCATCTCCATAGCCCATATATCATACTCTTCCTTTTTGAGAATTGGAAGTTTGATATTGGCTACAGGCACAAGCTGCTGTTGGTCTTTTGGCTTCTCATTGTCAGAGACAACATCTTCATGGTTTGATTCTTCAGCCTCAGCGTCACTGTTACGACTAGAGAATTCATCAACAGGTTTGGACATCTTTATGGAATTTTGGTTAGTGTTTGAGTGGTTATTTTGTGGATATGTGTTTCTTCTTATTCAGAGTTCCACGGCGAGGCTCTGATACCACTTGTAGGTCCAAAGATTTGGATCTTAGCAGCCTTTGTAAGACAATAGACACCTTGGATAAATCCAAACTATCTATATGAGAAACTCTAAACAATGTATACTTGATGTTAATGTGGAATGTTAACACAAGCAGTAAGAACAACACAGAGAATTACTAACTTTGTTTTCTATTAATTTCTTGGAAAACTTGGCATAGAACTCAATGCCGTAGGGTTCCTTTTATACTATAAGGAAACCCTAATTCTACAAAACGTGTGAAAGGATGCATGCATATCTTCCCCTAAGATATCTAACCGTGTGCATATCCTTTCCTATAATATCTCCTAAGATATCTAACTTGTTCAGTAAAACAGACTTAACTGAACATAAACAGACTTAACTAATCTGGCCAGACTTAACTTTGTACTGGCAGACTTAACTAAAACCTACCCGACTTAACTAGACTATTCAGACTTTTAAGTCTGTTACAAATAATTCCCAACAACGTTAATAAGAATACGGATCAAAGTCATTTCTTAATTAACAATTTTGTTTCTCGTTGTTTGTGATTGATCAAGATTACCAAATTATCTGAACATATTCAGGAAAGATCTTAGGCGTGCGCACGCAAACATCTTAACAACCCTACGAGGGGCCTAGCAGTGTTAAACTCCAAAAGTTAATTTAAAGGAACAAATTCTGTATTGACTACCAGCAAAACCCACGAACTTTGAAACACTTCCGAAAACAACCCTTATGACTACCAACTACGTATAGCGTTAAGTTGTTTCACAAAAATGCACTACATTCATGACAGTTATCTGGTATTGATGAGGCGAAAAGTGTTACACTTTTAGGGGGTCATTTAAGCCCTATTCCGTAATTATTTGATCAAATATTGCCTTAAATCGTTCCTTTTGTCATTTTAGGTACTTTGAAGAGGAATTCTAGAAAAGGAAGCATTTTGGACGTTTTTGGAGCATAAAAGTGAAGAAACCGACAAAGTCTCAAATTATGCTAAAAACAGTACCTGACGGCGTCACGTTCTATCGTGTGACGGTGTCACGCTTTGACAGCATGAAGGATGATTTTTACACTAGACGCCCCAGAGAAGATTAGAAGGGGACGGCGTCACGTGTTGGAAGATGTAGGTCGTCACGTTTTGTCATAAAGGAAGACGGCCCAGAGAAAATTACAAGGGGACGGCGTCAGAAGTGGATCAGAGCAATCCGAATAGTGATTTGGCGGCGAGATGACGGCGTCAGACCCTAAAAGCTGACGCCGTCACAATGTAAAATCTATATATAGTTTTCTAATTTTCATTCATGTAACACCCCCAAAATCGGGTCCAGCGGAAGCATACATGTCACTGGGGTGCTACACAATTGGTATCTAAACACAAAGTGTAAAGACCAGTTTGTACATCAATTGTTTCAAAAAGTTTTCATAAATCAAAGTATTTTATTTACAACATCCAAAAATAGTGCGGAAGTAGGCCCATAAAAAAAAATAAGTAGAGTGGTCCCAAATGATTATCAGAGTCATCTATGACCATGCCATGCCGTTTGCCAAGCGCCTCCAAGAGTAAGTTATCACCTCAGGAAACCTGAAATACATGCTAAAAAGTGTCAACACAAAGGTTGGTGAGTTCATAGAGTTTATATAAAAACAGTTAAAGTGGTTCGAGTTTGTGAGATAATGAAGTAAATAGTGGGTTACATTGTCATACACCCATAGTTCGTTTGTTGTTTGTCCTAACCGGGTCAATAGTTGAGTGAATCAATAGTGTTTGTATAAAATCGTTTGATTGGGTGATTCCCTGGTGTTTGTATAAAACAGTTGAACACAAATTTCAAGTTTAGTAAACATCGGGCTACGTTGTTATACGCCCATAAATTTAGTAGTTGCAGTACTGTATCATGACTACAGTACCGCCTTATTGCTCTAAGTCTCATGAACGCAACCCTTAACATGTGTGACATCATAAAAATGATGTAAGTAACAGACATCATAGAAATGATGTAAGTAATAGTGCCCTCGTGTAGGAGTTTGCCAACATCCTATTGTTCTTCAAATAAAGTGCATTTGGCTACCTATCCGGCTAGCACAAATGGGGCGTCAACTGCCAATAGATCTATTCACTATATTCGCGTTCACTCGCAAGTGACTAAGGTTCATGATATGAGGGACTTTCAGTGGCAAAAGTGTGTCTTAGGCAATAATAATCATGGTAGCATACAGAAAAATACTTGTGTTCATGTTCGTAGCATGTAATAAGTTTCAATAAACAAATAGAGTGTTTCATAAATCGAGTAAAGTGTTTAAGATAAACTAGTAAAAGATGTAAGTAAAACGAGCATGTATCTCCCCCAAAGAGTTCAAAATAGATAAAAGAGGGGCTATGACTCACCTTGGTGTGATAGTCTGAATAGAGTGATGTCAAATGATAAAGATATGTGGCACCGACATGCGACCTAAATTATTATCGCAAGTCTTAGTTACATGTTTGTTTATGACTCAAAATGTTCAAATAATTTCAAGTGTTCACAAGTTTGTTGTGTTTAATGTTACTTGTGTGGCAGAGTTTATGTTTAAAACATTTCAACGTGTTTGTAAGTATTGGCTCTTGGACAAAGTGGACATGTAGATATATATAGAAAAGTATTCAAGACGGATAAGTCTCTGATTCGAGAATAACCGAAAGGCTTAATACGCAAATTATTCCCAATGAAAGTATTTGTGAAAGATTACAAGTCGTTGGTCCAATAATAACTATTATAAGTTAAGTATTTAAATTAACGATGTCTCGTGATACGATCTATAAGTATAAATGTGTTTATATATGATAAACTAGAAAATATTTATAATATTTTTGGTTATAAATAACTACTTTTTGTTGTTTGATTGAATGTGGGAAAATAAATTAAGTATAAGAATTTGACAAAAATCGGGCATGACCTGCTCGTAAATATTAGTTTTCCCTTATAAATCAACCGTCGCAAAAATACCCCATTGTCAATATATACTTATATAGTTTAAATAATAGTTTAACTAATTGAAATGTTTAGTATTAATTTTGTTGAAAGGATATTAATAGTTCAAGTACCATTTGTGAAAATTTGTCAAAAAGAAATAATAACAAAATGACAGGTGCAAGGTTTAAACCCGGGTCTTATGTGGAGCAAGGTAAGCAATACACCACTATACTACTAGTCATTTGATGTTAAGACTTGCATATGTTAGATATGTACATTTTCACAGTAGTGATTTTTCAAATGGCAAAAACTTCATCAGTGTGCATGCGCTTGGTTTTAGTTTTCTTTGTAGAAAAATATGTTTCGACTGTGGGCAATAAAAGAACAAGAATTGCAACTATCTTTAATCTTTTCAAAACCAAAAGATACACCACTGTGGTTCGACCACAATGGGTTTTCGACCTCAACACAATCAAACATAACCCAACTTTTGAACAAAGTCTAGTCTAATACGAGTAAACTAGATAGAAATAAGTAAGATTATTAGTAAGCACTTTAAAATTTCCATGAGCCAATCCTAATTTTCTTTTATGTATCTTGATTTGAGATTCATTATCTTCTTTAATCTCTTTTAGCCAAAACGAAAGTTCTTAAAACATGTATGTGACGGTTCGAATGTAAATAGAACTTCCTTATTTTCTTTAAACTTTTAAGTATTTAACTTAGCCAACTTGCACCACACAAGCTCAAAACACAAGGCTTAGTCATATATATATATGTATGTCGAATGAAATAAAGATTTAAGAAACACATTCTCTAGTTTTTCTTTTCAAAGTGTTTCGACATAATACAACTGCATGTCACCTTTAGTAAAGCATATTTAAGATTTAAAGGTAGCAAGGTTACAAGTTTTAGAGATTTTGAATTCTTACAGTGGGATTGATGGAGGAAGTCGAGCAAGAGCAAATAAGAAAGAACCCAAGAAGATTAATTATAACCCAAAAGCTCCAAAATACTACATTTACTTCCCAAAATATCCAAGACCCTTTCCTAGCTTTTACCCACAACTCTTTTTCTTTTCTTACACGACAGTAGCAAAGAGAAACAATGGGTTTGTGTTTGAGTTTTAGTTGTGAGTGTGAGAAGTTGTGAGAAGTGAGGCTAGAATATGAGGGTTTATATAGCCAAGCATGGCATGGCAATAAAAATATTTTGTCTTTCTTTGCATGGAACTCATCAAAAGAGCTATAGAGATCTTGTTTGGTTTAAGCATGCATAGAATTCGGCTATTTTTGTGGGCATGCATGGCTTAGTCTTGTCGGGTTTTAGGTGAGGAAGCACAATATACTTTGGATAATAAAGTCAAGGGTGGTCAAAGTAAGCCTTAAACATTTGTTTAATGACTAGGTAGTGTTTTAGGGTGCTCTTTGTATAGTCCTATACGCAAAATGAAAAGAGAATGGTATCACTGGTTTTGTGTTGTCGGCAAGAAAAAGAAATGCAAGTAGTAGCCATGTCTTGACTTCAAAGCATGGTCTTTATAATAAAATAAGCTTCTAGGAGACAACTAGGATGAGATTGAGTGTGACACAACAAACATGCTTGTCTCCCATGTGTGTTGCCGTGAGCTAGGGTGAAAGAGGGGACAAAAACCATCTTGAAGTCCTATGGATAAAGTTCTAAGGTTTACTTGGTGGTTCATGGATACTATTGTTTATGTAAAAGTGGAAGTAGTGGATGTTTTGATTTCATTCCTTGCTTTTGCATAAATATACATGGCTAGTTATGATTTAGGATAGAAGTGATATAATTTAGTAGTGTGGGTTTTTAAACATGAGTGCTTAAAATACGTTTTTGTGAATGTTTTTATAAGAGTGATATAAAAACATTTTTATTGACGCGAACAGGGGTTTACTTGACTTTTGCCATAACTAACTAAGTGTTGGTACGCGTGCGGTGACGGTATGCGCGTGAGCCCGTTCGAAGTGAGATATGAGATATGCCACGAACATACTTCATAATTGTGTTATTTAAATAATAGAGCAAAAAAAAATGTAACCCTTAAAAGTGGTTTATTAAACGTTCAAATGAAATTACTTTGTGTTTAACGTTAGTTAATGACTAGGTAAATTACGGGGTATTACAAGTACTCCCAAACTTGTAAATTCTTTTGAAAAAATTTTGAACTTTAATTCTCCACTAACCAATTACAATAATTCTTTGAAACTGTCTAAATTTGACAACTTGTTTCTGGTTAGCCAAGAATGTTTGCGTAAACACCATTGTGGATTACACTAATTAATTGTTACTTGTTTTACTGTCTTAAATTATGTGTAATATGTGGCCAGGCTGTATAAAATTTCATAGTTACTTATGTGTTTATGATTTGGGCAGTCTTTTAAATTGAGGTATATGTGTTTTTTTGTTGGTTTATTAGATATTCATTTGTTCGTTTCGTAAGTGTAGTTTATTTTTGACCAAAGACCCTGAAATATTTCCTACTAAATAAATCAGTCTTTATTACCACTATGCCTATAAGAATGTGTGCGTAAACATCTATGTGGATTAAACTTATTAATTGTTACTTATTTTACTTTCTTAGTTTCTGTTTAATATGTGTGCCAAGCTGTATAAAAAATCCTAGTTACTTACATAGGTTGTTGTGCCTATGTGTATAGTTACTTATATAGTTTTTTTGTTGTTTACTTGAGAACTCGGTATTATTTGTTACCTGTTAATAAAGTAATAATTACTTGGTAAAACGGTGGTATCAATTGGGCTTGATTTTAAATTGATAGAGCACTTATCGACACATAGGATAGGCACTTTATTTAACATGATTGATTGATTTGATTGATTGGATTGTTGTTGGTTTATTCTTGTTTATACGCGTTCTTGATATAAAATTGGTTATACAGATTAAGAATATAATGGGTTTCAAGTTTGACATACATTGGTATTGGAAAATTAAACTTTATAAAATTTATCAAAATAATTTTCAAGTGCGGTCCTTGGAAACCTTTATGTTTGTCTTTGTGATTATTTGATCGGTCTATGTATTGGATGAAATTAGTGGTAACCGGCTACTTCTATGGGGGTGAACGGATCTAGGGGTGATTCCGGGCTACCTTTTACAATAGATGGTCGGTTTACTTAACCAGCTGTAGTTGAGCTCAGATATCGGGCCTCAGACTATTGACATAATCTTGCTTGTGATTAAGACAAGACGGAGGTAGTCTGTACTCCCGATCAGGCTCAAACTACACGGTCAATTGTTTTCACTACTAGCGATTGTAATTGCAGAGATTTGAATTCATTGGAAGTACTCCCAAACTTGTAAATTCTTTTGAAAAATTTTTGAACTTTAATTCTCCACTAACCAATTACAATAATTCTTTGAAACTATCTAAATTTGACAACTTATTTCTGGTTAGCCAAGAATGTTTACGTAAACACCATTGTGGATTACACTAATTAATTGTTACTTGTTTTACTATCTTAAATTATGTGTAATANTTTTGAAAAATTTTTGAACTTTAATTCTCCACTAACCAATTACAATAATTCTTTGAAACTATCTAAATTTGACAACTTATTTCTGGTTAGCCAAGAATGTTTACGTAAACACCATTGTGGATTACACTAATTAATTGTTACTTGTTTTACTATCTTAAATTATGTGTAATATGTGGGCCAAGCTGTATAAAATTTCATAGTTACTTATGTGTTTATGATTTGGGTAGTCTTTTAAATTGAGGTATATGTGTTTTTTTGGTAGGTTTATTAGATATTCATTTGTTCGTTTCGTAAGTGTAGTTTATTTTTGACCAAAGACCCTGAAATATTTCCTGCTAAATAAATCAGTCTTTATTATAACTATGAATTAATTGCGGTGAATTTTCAGTGAGGACAAGCCATTTTGCTTAAATGCCAATAAGAATGTGTGCGTAAACATCAGTGAGGACAAGCCATCTTGCCTAAATGCCTATAAAAAATCCTAGTTACTTATATAGGTTGTTGTGCCTATGTGTATAGTTTCTTATGTAGTTTTTTTGTTGTTTACTTGAAATCGGTATTATTTGTTACCTGTTAATAAAGTAATAATTACTTGGTAAAACAACTGTTAATTAGTATGAACAATCTTATAGTTGTTTTTTTCGGTCTTTAGGCTCGCGATGTATGTGGTCCATTAGGTACCTAACTCGAAAACTTAGTGGGGAAGACTCCTTCATTGTTTTTTTTTTGTTTACTTGTAATATCTGGTATAAGTATACTACGTGCGCAACCTGTTAATAAAGTCATATTTACTTGTCCCGGTATACTTGAGCTCAGATATTGGGCCTCAGACTATTAGCATAAGAGCTTTTTCTCTAAATGCGTCAAGGTTACAACCCTTTGTACCCTATTCACCCCAAAAAAGTTTATTTCTCTATATACCACTGGGGTCGCCTCTGGGGTATATATGGAAGTAAATTTTTTTTGGGGTGAATAGGGTACAAAGGGTTGTACCTTTGGGGCATTCAGGGAAAAAGCTCTTTGCATAATCCTGCTTGTGATTAAGACACGGCGGAGATAGTCTGTACTCCCGATCAGGCTCAAACTACCATGGCAAACTGATCTTGTGTTATATGAAGACTAAGGATATAGGTTTTCAGAGTAACACGGGTTTGTTGTCAGACTTTTAATTTGTTACTTGTTTTACTTTCTTATGTGATATACCTTGTACTTTTTATTTGTTGAATATGTACGCAACCTGTTAATAAAGTCATTCTTACTTGGTAAAACGACTGTTAATTAGTATGAACTACCTTATAATTGTTTTTTCCGGTCTTTACGCTCGCGCTGTCATTTATTGTGATGTATGTGGTCCATTAGGTACCTAGCTCGAAAACCTAGTGGGAGCCTTTAGATTCTCCAATTGGGGAAGACTCTTTCCTTGTAATGAGGATTGAGAACTCGTTCTTTTTTTATTTTTTTTTATTATTATTTTTTTTTTACTAATGAAACCTAGCTATTGATTATATGTTGTTGGTTTGCTTGTGATTATTGTGGGTGGGTGAAGTCGATGTTAGGCTTAAGAAAACTGGCTAACCTCCTATACGGTAACTTGCTTGAACGTCTTAAGAAACATGAATCAGATTTGTACTACAATTATTTGGTTGTATTTAATGCATGAGCGAATTCTAATGATCCAATGTTAGGAGCTTTTAGTCGGCTCAACATAGGAGTGATAAAGGAGCTTATAGAGTTAGGGAAGATCGTACACGTCCCTACGAATAGTTTAAAGGAATACAACCCGTCATCCACCTAATTACAACAAACTAATTAACATATAAAAGATAGCTAGGGAGTAAGGAAATCTAAGTAAACACATATTTCTCCCATATAAGATTCACAACCAATTTAATTTTCTTGTTATTTTTATTTTATTTGCATAAGTAGTTAATTGGGTTAGTTGACCAGCAACTAATTCTGCCCAGTCCTCTATAACCCGAGATTTTTACTTGCTTTCTAAAAAATATAAAAATACAAAAATAATCATCCCTCAACCCTTAGACCTAATTAGAGTAGCTTTTCATGCCTAACGACACTATTCCCTGAGAGAACGATCAATCCCCCGGTACTTGCCACTTCACTATACTACATCGGTCAGGTACACTGCCTGGTGGGGATTGCAAGTTTCTCAAGATCCCTTGAGAGGTAAAACCCTAATGCGTGGTCGCAATCCCGCGCATCAAAGTTTTTGGCGCCGCTGCCGGGGAATAGTTATTGTTTAGGTTGAAAATTCTGTTTTTACTTAGGTCTACCCATTAGATTCCTTTCTAGTGAGATTTTTATGTTTTTTTAGGTTTTCTTTAGTCTATCTTTTTCTTCGTGTCTTTGTTCGTAACCATTACCATCCGACATCATGGAAGGTGGTGATATCCTCGACCCCAACAACCCACCACAACCAAACCCACCTCTTAGAGCCCGCACTTTAGGAGAATACTCCCGTCCTAGCCACCAAGGCTATTGAAACACAATTGAGCTCACCCAAGGAGCCAATGTGTCTCCCTTGCAATCTGACACCATCCGGTTGGTGCAAAGCGGATGTGCATTCCATGGACTTCGTTTCGAAGATCCAAATCAACATCTCAAGGACTTTCTTAAAATCGTGGACTCCATAGACCTTAATGTTGAAACTCGAGAGACTACCCGATTACGTCTCTTCCAATTCTCTCTGCGAGACCAAGCTAGTCAGTGGCTAGAAAGTCTACCCGCAGGATCCATCACCTCTTGGGATAATCTCACCACTCGCTTCCTTGCTCAATTTTTCCCATCGGGAAGAACCGCAAAGCAAAGGAATGACATCTTGGCATTCCAAAAACGTCAAGGCGAAACCCTCTATGAGGCATGGACTCGATTCAAGGACTTACTCCAAAAAGTCCCTCATCATGGCATAGACTTTTGGCTCCAAGTCTAAATTTTCTATGACCGCATCAATATCCCCACGAGGCAAACCATTGACCAAACAGCCGGTGGCAAGCTACGTGATCTAAATGCTGAACAATCATGGGAACTCCTAGAAGATCTTGCTCTCTATGACAACGAAAGTTGGAATGATCCCCGTGATTTGAATAAAACGGTCAAGGCAATATCTTTGCCTTCGAATAATTCAAGTACTTCCGACCGCAGGATCATGGAACTTGAGAACCAAGTCAAGTATCTAATGAAACCCTACGAAGCTCCTGAACCTTCAAGCCAAGTGAACAGAGTCACTTCCTTATGCATATTATGCAATGGTCCTCACGACACTCATAACTGCATGGGACTCCCCAAAGAAGCCTTCAAGGAATTCACATCCTCGCGCATCAATAAGACAAGAGAGAGATGGCACATTGTTAATCAGGAACGTAGGAAACTGAATGAGTGTTATGAGGCATGGAAAGATAAACCAAATTTCAGTTGGAACCAAACTCGTAGCGTATCGTTCAATGACTCTCCTCCGCTTACATGGTCTGAGAACCATCCTCCCTTAAGTACGCCTGAGCAGGATCCTGAGGAAATCCTGCAAAAATTCATCTTGTCTCAAGAAATAAGGCTTGCGAAACTCGAAACTCAATTCAGACAACAGCAAGCCGACATGAGTAACAAGGTTGGTAATCTAGTTGACATGATAAATGGTCGCCTTGCTGGTGAATTAACACGAGTCGAGGAGGTCAAATCCGTCACCATCCTCAGTCAGCCACCTTCACCAGTAAAAATTAATAGCCCTAGCAAACTTTTCAAACATATGTCACCAGACAAGAAAGAAGTGAAGGAACCCTCTACCTCCCCTACACCAACCCACTTCGTGAACACCATTACTGCGATACCCGTGCCTAAGCCCGATACGAATCAACAGAAAACTGGTGGAGGGGATAGAAAGGTTGAAGACGACATCCTCAAGACTGACCACGGGGAGACGGAGAACCCTTTGGATTTGACCAAGGACTCGTCCACTCAAGAGACAAGAAATAGGGAGGAAGCAGATAAGATACTCGAGGAACCCCAAGAATCCCCAGGATTAATTGATAGCTCCCTTATGGAGGAACTCGAGAGGGGAACGACAAGACTCACCATTGGATTTAGGAGTAGGATAGAAGAAGACGACCCCGACGTTTTTAAGGTTTCCTGCACCACTAGAAAAAAAGTCATAACCAACGCCTGTATAGATCCCAACTACCCGATGAATGCAATCTCCCTGTCCTTATACAACGAAGCTTTCGCTGAGCAACTCACATATAAGGGATTCAATTTCATAGGGCTAATCTGAAGAGTGCCTATCATGATTAGAAAATTCATCTATAACATTGAACTCACTGTAATCAATGACATGGACTCGATCATTAACCCCTCACTAACTAACCTGGTCTTGGGGAAACCATTCGTAAAAACAACAGGAGTAATACTGGATGAAAGCGACCACAGCGCGCTGTTTACTGATGGTGTCAGAGAGTAATTTTTTGGGAAGGTGATGAAGAAGTGTATGAATACCAACCACTGTTGGTTTGTAACACAAAGGAGTTACAAAGAAGAAGGCCAGGGAAGATAAGACGAGGTGACCCGGACAACCTCAAAATACCCTATATGATCGGGCACAGACACTTTTATAATGTTTACATCGACACACGTTTACATAAGAACGTGATGTCCCTGTTTCATTACAACAATATTTGTAGATGGGGAATGGTCTACAAGGGGGAGAAGGTCGTTGGCATTGATGATAATGTACATGTGTTTGTAGGCAATATGACATTTACAATGAGCTTCACGATCGTTGATAATATTGAGGAGTACATCGACCCTAGGCTATCACAGGTCGTCTTTGGGGCGCCATTTTGCGAAATCACGAACTTAGTCGTGGATGAGTGCAACGGGATCATGACTTTCACCGATGGAATTAGAAAAGTTTCGTACCAGACCCCATATAAGATGAGAGAGTTCGCGGGAATTGATTGTGAAGGGCTCGATGGACTAGGTGCTCAACTTGTGTTATGTGATGACGATTTGAGAAGAGGGTGTAGAAACACTTTTGATTTGTCGTGTGGATTCTTTAAGGGTGTTAGTGAGCTTAGTTCCAAATATCAGAAGGATCCCTTTCGTTTCGAGGACCCGAAATACCTTCACTATGAGATTGACACCGATAGTGGTCCCGAGGATGACCTAGAGACCGTGACCAACGATGAAGTCACGTAATAGAGGGTGACTTTGAGTCTAGCTACAAGACTCGTTAATAAAGAAAAGTGCTTCTTGGGAGGCAACCCAAGCTTTATTTGTTTTGTGTGTTTGTTTATTTGAATTTCATTTGTTTCCGTATGAATGTTTTATTTTTATTGTTATTGATTCATGTTTCAAATTAAAATTGTGAAAATGCTTTTTTTGTTTTTAACTTCGTCTTAACTACATATAAAGGTATTTTGCAAAAGATAAGTGTAAGGGAAATCTAAATTTGTTTATAAGAACGAATTGGAACATGAATTGTAACGATAAAAAATTGAACATACATATTAGTATTTGTTTGAGTCAAATGCTTGTATCGAGTCATAATGAAATTTTGCAGGATTCCAGGAATTAAGGTAATTGTTTTTCCAGAAATTTTCTGGAAACTAAACATAAGGATTCTGTCAGATCAATTCTGACGGCGTCAGCCCTTAAAAGCTGACGGCGTCAGCCTTTGATTCCAGAAAACGTTTTTATCTGACGGCGTCAGCCCTTAAAAGCTGACGGCGTCTGCCTTTGATTCCAGAAAACATTTTTAAAATTTAGTTTTTTCTGCCGGATTATAAAAATTACTGCATCTTTAATTCCAGGAATCTACAAAATTTTCATTCCACAAGCATTATATCCTTATATAGATTTTGCCGCCGATTTTACACGAGGTTTGCCTAGATTGTTTTCTCAGGTTTAACATGTTATTTTGGACAAGAAGGTGAACATGGAGTCAAGTTCATGACATCAAGTTTTTGGAGTCGCCTTGAGCTTGTAGCTTTTTACATCATCTTGGAAGAAGATCTAACCATGTTACCACACGATCCACGTCAAGAATCAGGGGAGTATTTGTTTCATTCTTTCTTTTTCTACTTTTACATCTTTTATGTGAACATTGGGGACAATGTTCGGTTTAAGTGTAAGGGGGTAAATGAAGGCACCTTAGAAAATGCAATTACGCTTGATTTTTGTTTAGTTTAATGGTAGATGTGTAATAAAACTGAGAGAAATATTTGTTAAGGCAATTTTAGCACAAATTTAAATTTTTTTACAACATTTAGGAGTGAAACTTTAGGTATAATAAGCGTCTCATGGATAGGGAATTGTATTACTAGCACAAAAAACCGTACCACTCAAAAATTTTCCCTAAATATGTGAGGTTTGCCCCTAGAATTGTTAGGAAAAGCATTCATTATTGATGCTTGTGTGGGTACCGGTAGCCTATAGATTCTAGAACTTGCGTTAGGACCATCCCAAATCCACAAGTGAGACTACATTCGTGTAGTTAGATTTACTACATGATAAGAGGCATTAGGATAACCCATGTTTTACACCCGTATTATAATTACATTGACTTCATTGGTCAAGTAATTCTCCCACACCCTTAGCGTTGTACTCATTTTTAGTACACGATACCCCTAGTACACCCCTCCGAGCCTATCTTTTCGTTTCTAACTTTAAGCATCTTACTTAAAGGAAGAATTTATTTACAATCCACCCCAAATGTACACCCAAATCGCCTTAGCCTACCTTGTATGCACTCATCTTTAGTGCATTATTGTGACAACATTTGTTAAACCCTTAGTTAATTGTCTAATTGATTACATGGTTGCTAAGTCGAGTCATATCCTTGTACATATTTTTTTGGGACGATTGGGACTCATGGGTAAAGTACTAATGTAATGGAGTTATTGGGAAGAAGTAATTATTACCCCCATATGTGCATTAATATTTTAAAGTACTCCAAGTTTTTCAATTATCTTAATTCGAGTCATTAGAATAGTTAATTGTAAAGTATGTAAAAGTTCAAGTGTAAGGGGAGAACCGAGGCCCCTATGATGTATTATTTTGGATGATAGGGCAAGAGTGTATGGAAAAAAAATCGAAAAAACAAGAAAAATGAAAAAAAAAATTGGAAAAGGAAAAGTAGAAAAAGCATACGGACTACCATCCCGTTTCATTTAATCTTTATTTATGTTTATGTTATTTTCTTATTAGCTTAAGTCGAGTCGAGTCTTGGCTTAGCAACGCCACTTTGTGCCTGTATTTGATCAAGATAATTAACTCGCCACCACTAAAAAAATACCCTTTATTCCAACCAAACCGTGTTTATCATATCCCTACACCTAACATTATAACCCTTTGCAAAGCCCTCTTTGATAGTTTATCTTAGGTGCTTACGCCTAGTGGAAGAGGTTTTTGATCCTTTCCCAAGCCTATGGTAATCTATTTGCTATGACAGGTAGTGAGTGATATTTCTTCCATTTCCATTTAGTTATATAGGTTTATAACACCCGAGAGATGAGAGTATCCAAACACTATTTGTGAGGTGCTAGTGTATGATTTCCGTGCTTGTTATGACTAGGGTGGAATAACTATTTGTTGTAATTACTTTTATTTTCGTGTTAAATGACCCCTAGCTCATATTTTGATTGGAATAAAAGCGCATTTGCTTGAGGACAAACAAATCTCAAGTGTAAGGGTTTTTGATGAGGCGAAAAGTGTTACGCTTTTATGGGGTCATTTAAGCCCTAATCCGTAATTATTTGATCAACTATTGCCTTAAATCATTCCTTTTGTCATTTTAGGTACTTTGAAGAGGAATTCTGGAAAAGGAAGCATTTTGGACGTTTTTGGAGCATAAAAGTGAAGAAAACGACAAAGTCTCAAATTATGCTGAAAACAGTACCTAACGGTGTCACGTTCTATCGTGTGACGGCGTCATGCTTTGACAACATGAAGGATGATTTTTACACTAGACGCCCCAGAGAAGATTAGAAGGGGGCGGCGTCACGTGTTGGAAAATGTAGGTCGTCACGTTTTGTCNTTTGAAGAGGAATTCTGGAAAAGGAAGCATTTTGGACGTTTTTGGAGCATAAAAGTGAAGAAAACGACAAAGTCTCAAATTATGCTGAAAACAGTACCTAACGGTGTCACGTTCTATCGTGTGACGGCGTCATGCTTTGACAACATGAAGGATGATTTTTACACTAGACGCCCCAGAGAAGATTAGAAGGGGGCGGCGTCACGTGTTGGAAAATGTAGGTCGTCACGTTTTGTCATAAAGGGAGACGGCCCAGAGAAAATTACAAGGGGACGGCCTCAGAAGTGGATCTGAGCAATCCAATAGTGTTTTGGCGGCGAAATGACGGCGTCAGACCCTAAAAGCTGACGCCGTCACAATGTAAATCTATATATAGTTTTCTAATTTTCATTCATTGTGTGCAACTTTTGGGAACAAAACCCTAGCTCTTTTTTCTACTGCAATTTCAAGGGTTTTCCACCCTTGAAACTTGGATGCTTAATTGAAGATAAGTCTCTTCCAAATCATTCAATATGTCTATGTATTGTGTGATTATATCTTATGCTTGTCTTTCAATTAACATGCTAGGCTAGGTCTTTATTGTGTTTGCTTAGATCTAATGAAACCTAGCTATTTATTATATATTGTTGGTTTGCTTGTGATTATTGTGGGTGGGTGAAGTCGATGTTAGGCTTAAGAAAACTGGCTAACCTCCTATACGGTAACTTGCTTGAACGTCTTAAGAAACATGAATCGGATGTGTACTACGATTATTTGGTTGTATTTAATGCATGAGCGAATTCTAATGATCCCATGTTAGGAACCTTTAGTCGGCTCAACATAGGAGTGAAGTAGGAGCTTATAAAGTTAGGGAAGATCGTACACGGCCCTACGAATGGTTTAAAGGAATACAACCCGTCATCCACGTAATTACAACAAACCAATTAACATATAAAAGATAGCTTGGGAGTAAGGAAATCTAAGAAAACACATATTTCTCCCATATAAGTTTCACAACCAATTTAATTTTCTTGTTATTTTTATTTTATTTGCATAAGTAGTTAATTGGGTTAGTTGAATAGCAACTAATTCCGCCCACTCCTCTGTAACCTGAGATTTGTACTTGCTTTCTAAAAAATATAAAAATACAAAAAGAATCATCCCTCAACCCTTAGACCTAATTAGAGTAGCTTTTCAAGCCTAACAACACTATTCCCTGAGAGAACGATCAATCCCCCGGTACTTGCCAGTTCACTATACTACATCGGTCAGGTACACTGCCTGGTGGGGACTGCAAGCTTCTCAAGATCCCTTGAGAGGTAAAACCCTAGTGCGTGGTCGCAATCCCGCGCATCAGGTATCTCAGGTATGAGGATAACTTCTTAGGATTTACTTAATGACAAGATCCATAAAGTAACATCATGTAGATGGGATAAGTCCTATATTCGGTATCATTGAATATCATTTGAAATGGCATGTCTACGCATCAATATACTTTTAAGTATATTACACCAAACTCAGATTTGTCTTAATCTAATAATATTCTCATATTATTAATCGACAACGGACAATTTAGAATAACTTTTATTCATGGATTTAAACATGCAAATATAGGATACAATTTATTATTAATGAAAACAAACGTACCAAGTACTTTAATTCATTATAAATAATAATTGTTTAACATCCCTTATCCAAATACTAAATAGATCAATGCACGATAACTCTAGTTGATGAATTATATCTCAAGTACTGACATTCATACTTGTTGACAAAACATAAATCATCCAACTTTGATCTATCGAAATTTTGAAAATACCTATTTAAGAATTCAACTAGTGAAGTTCTTGTATGTGCATACTCAACTATTTTGATAGTGCCACATAATATTTCATAAAATGTGTGACTTCCTTAACCACCAATTTATGACAATCAAACTTCTAAAACATTTTAAAGTTTAAAGTATTCTTATTCTTTAATGTATAATGCAACTATGCTTAGTAAGCACAACTAGTACATATAGCTAAGGATGAAATCCTTACCATGACTATTATTGAGTGTCATCTCAATTTCATTCAGCATTATTGTATGCAAACAAAAACATGCTCTTTAAAATCCCCGTAAACATTAATATCTATTGTGTAATGTTTGATGCCCTCCAAACATTTAAGTTTGTCAGCTATGACAATTTTCACAACAATTTGAAAAATTGTTCATCTATAGAATCTGGAAGCTATTCTAGGCTGAGGATGTGACTCTATATCCAAACATATTCCTTTAGAATATTCATTACACAAGTTATCTAATAACTTTCAATTAGATATCAATGTTGTTAAATCATCTTGTAATTAAGCATGATACAACAGTAACATGTTGTACATGAAAAATCCTTGAGTCATACTTAGATTTTATTCATGTTCTACATATTCATTTAGATATTCTAAATGATATATCATGTTCTATTAGATTCATTTACCGCATATGTTTATGTTAATAAACATTCATTCCAATGTTGTATGTCATATTTTCTAAATCTTCAATTAAAGTTTCATTCCAAACTAAGACTTAACATTTTACTTATATGGAATGTTACTTCTTATATGTTTTACAACATATATGATTTAGGAAATTAAACATAATACTCCCACTAGCTTTTAGGAATGCTTAGAAATTATCTTATTTCAATTATAAATCAAAACATAGATTTAATAATTAAATATAGGAATAATCTCCTAGATGCATGCATTTATCCATTTATGGATTATTGCACTTTGTACACTTCCAAATATTTATTTGAATTCATAACTCCTTTTGATTACTTATCGTCCTCGCTCAAGTAATCTCTCAAGAAAGAGTTTTTGATATTCCATTGTCATGAAAATATGACAATCATAATCTTTACATATTTAATGTGTTTAGGATAAATATTCAATCACAGTTAATTGCTTAAATGCGATTAATAATCTTGTCATAAGACATGCATTAAATACGTGTACAATATTGTCCATATGATTTCTATCCAAAGATTTAAACAACAAGGGTTACCTTATCTTTGGAGATACTCATCTTCATTTTCTAGTCTAAGTATTAAGATAAACCAAATTTCAAAATTGATTATCTTTATGGACAGCATCTTAATCATTCATAGCATGTGTACTTTACCCAATTCCATATTTGGTAATATATCATAAAATAATTCTCAACATATTAATCAAATATCTGAGATATCATTGCGGATCTATGAATGAGAATTCCATCATTTTGAAGTTTAACGTTTTCATGTCTAGCCTCATTATGATATTCACTAGTTTATTTTAGAAGATTATGTATCTTGTAATTTTATCCTTTAAAGATCAAAACTCCCACTTGCTTTTAGTAATTTAAAGACCATCTATAAATACTTAGAAAATAGAGCAACAATACAATGTTCTCTTTTGGGACATTACAAATACATATTGATAGTTTCGGACTTTACTTTGTTAATAACCTCTTCATAAGCAGTTGAACAAATTCAGAACTTCAATTTTTTAAGACTTAATGTGATTCATCACATTCCATCATATGATGATGTCTTATTAATCTTCTAGGTTGGAGTCTTATTGAGTATATTTAATCCATATTCAATTTTCTAACCTTGATAACTTTTGGAAGAAAAAAAGTCATAGTTATCTTTAATCAAACAATTATAACAAGAGTTTGATTCTCCTAACTGAACATACTATAAACATTTTTGTATTTCATTAGGATTAATATTGTAATACATTATAACAATATTTAAGATAAATATATTCCTTTTGGCTTGTCTATTTACCAACTAAGTCATTTTAATGGTATAATAGTATTTTCTAGCCAATTACATGCTTTATAACACAAGTACTTTGACGAAGTCACTTCATGTCCATGTTTCTACAAGAAAACATAAACTGTTATAATCCCACTATACGTTATAAGTCATTCAATAATTTGATGACTTCATGTATATGTCTTAAAAATACAACAAGCTAACGTCTTACTTTATTATAAGTCTTGTAACAATTAAAAGACTTTATGTTTATATCTTTACAATGAAACAAAAACATGTTAACTAAAGTAATCATGAACACCATTTCTTGGTTTCAATAGTATTTTCAAGTTAATTTATTACTTCACAATAATGTAAAACAACATTATTTCTTCATTTATTTATGTCATTCCAAGAATACATAAATATACAAATTAAAGTAGTCTTGATATCATATTGACAGATGTTCTAATAGGTATCTAATTTTGAAACTGCAAATTAACATAATTCCATTACATCAGTTGATCTGCTAGTAATGAAAGTATGAATTTACCATTCCATTGTAATCTAGCCAAGCTCTCACATGACATAAATTACAACTTCAAGTGTTTCTTAACTTAAATGTGTATAAACTCTAATATAACATTAGTCTCTTACCTTTATAGAAAATGAGCAATTCTTAACTATTAAAGTTTGCCATGAGTTATATATTAGAATTTAGACATATCTAATATTCCTATTATCCTTTCTCATTTATGAAAAGGAATAGGATTGTGTCTCATTCTTCTTTCATAGAAAGGAGACTTCCTTTGTCTTTTAAGTAAACATATGTTTGAAAACATGATGAGACGAAAAGTGTACCCGTTTTAGGGGGTCATTTAAGCCCTAATTCGAGTTAATATGATCAAATATTGCCCTAAATTGTTCTTTTTGTCATTTTAGGTACTTTTGAGAAGAATTCTGGAAAACACATCATTTTGGACGTTTTTGGAGCATAAAGTGAAGAAAACGACAAAGTCTCAAAAGCATGCTGGAAATCCTACCTGACGGCGTCAGAGTCACAAGGTGACACCGTCAGCCAACTAAGACAAAAGAGTGGATTCAGACTATACGTGACGCCCTAAGAAGAAAACATGGAAATAACACCTGACGGCGTCAGGTGTTAATAATCCTAGGCTGTCAGAGTGTAATCTCTATAAATACTTTTCTATTTTTCATTCATTAGTGTGCAACTTTTGGGAACAAAACCCTAGACGATTTTGACAGATTTTTCAAGGGTTTTTCACCCTTGATTCCTCCATGTACTATAGAAGATAAGTCTCCATTCAAATTAATCAATATGTCTATGTGTTGGTTAATTATATCTTATGCTTGTCTTTCAATTAACATGCTAGGCTAGGTTTATTTTGTGTTTGCTTAGATCTAATGAAAACTAACTATTGATTACTTGTTGTTGGTGTGTTATTAATTGTATTGGATGAATGTTTATCGATGTTAGGCTTAAGAAAACTGGCCAACCTCCTATACGGTAACTTGCTTGAACGTCTTAAGAAACATGAACCAATGCGTACTAGGTTTTTATAGTTGTATTTAATGCATGAGCGAATTCTAATGATCCCATGTTAGGAGCTTCTTGCAGGCTCGACATAGGAGTGAAGTAGGAGCTTATAGAGTTGGGGAAGTACGTACGCCACCCCACGAATGGTATTAAGGAATACATCCGTCATCCACGCAATTAATACACACTAATTAACCGGTAAAAGATAGTTAGGGAGTAAGGAAATCTAAGTAAACACATTTGTCTCCATATAAGTTTCACACCCAACTAGTTTTAGTTATTTTTATTTTATTTGCAATAGTAGTTTTTTGGGTTAGTTGACTAGCAACTAATTCCGCCCAATCCTTCAAACCCGAGATTTTACTTGATTTCTAAAAAATATAAAGTACAAAAATAATCATCCCTCACCCTTAGACCTAATTAGAGTAGTTTTTCATACCTAACGAACACTATTCCCTGTGGAGAACGATCAATCCCCCGTACTTACCACTACACTATACTACATCGGTCAGGTACACTGCCTGGTGGGATTGTAAGCCTCTTGAGATACCTTAAGAGGTAAAACCTGTTGCGTGGTCGCAATCCCGCGTACATCAAGTTTTTGGCGCCGTTGCCGGGGAATAGTTATTGTTTAGGTTGAATTTTTATTTTAGTAGGTCTACTCACTAGATTTCTTTCTAGTGAGATTTTTATCTTATTTTTCTAGGTTTTTCTTTAGTCTATCTATTTTCTTCGTGTTTTTGTTCGTAACCATTACCATCCGACATCATGGAAGGTGGTAATATCCTAACAACCCACCACAACCAAACCAACCTCCTAGAGCCCGTACCTTAGGAGAATATTCCCGACCTAGCCACCATGGCTATCGATACACCATTGAGCTCACCCAAGGAGCCAATGTGTCTCCCTTGCGATCCGACACCATCCGGTTGGTGCAAAGCGGATGCGCATTCCATGGACTTCGTTCCGAAGATCCAAATCAACATCTCAAGGATTTCC